>VHIU01000367.1:0-69988 GCA_010577795.1 Isatis tinctoria
TCAAGCTCCGGTACAAGCTTTTGAATGTCCTTGGCCATGATCATATCAAAGAGACACGCAAGGTGGCTTCAATTCATGGAGACATTCCCCTATGTCATTATGTACAAGAAGGGGAAAGAAACATTGTAGCTGATGCACTCTCAAGGAGGCATGCCCTGATAGCTACGATGGAGGCCAAGGTTTTGGGCTTTGAGCACATCAAAGACCTATACCAAGATGATCCCGACTTCAAAGACACCATCCAACTGTGCAACAAAGGCGCAATAGGTCCATTCTATTTGCAAGATAGTTTTCTTTTCAGGGATAAGAGGCTGTGCATTCCACAAGGATCAATGCGTGATCTAATACTAAGGGAAGCACATGGAGGAGGCCTCATGGGACATTTCGGAGTTGATAAAACATTGAGCATTGTGATGGAGCACTTCTTTTGGCCACGCTTGAAGAGAGACGTGGAGCGCTTCTGTGCTAAGTGTATCACCTGCCTCCGAGCTAAATCCAGGTCACATCCACATGGTTTGTATACTCCATTACCTATTCCTAACATGCCATGGGTAGATGTTTCTATGAACTTTGTCTTAGGATTGCCAAGCATAAGAAAGAAGGATTCGATCTTTGTTGTTGTGGATCGATTCTCAAAGATGGCTCACTTCATCCCATGCAACAAGACCAATGATGCTACTCAAATAGCTGATTTGTTTTTCAAGGAGGTGGTGAAGTACCATGGCATTCCACGCACCATAGTGTCAGACCGAGACACAAAGTTTCTAAGCCACTTCTGGAGAACACTATGGAGGAAGCTAGGAACAAAGCTTCTCTTTTCAACAACTTGCCATCCACAGACACATGGGCAAACTGAAGTTGTCAACCGCACCCTCTCAACCCTTTTAAGTATAGGTTTTAAGAAAGCGGAAGATATAAGTGTTTGAGTATGAAGATTAAGTGAGAAATCAAATGAAGAATGAAGTATGAGGAACAAGTAAAATCGTGTGTGAGAGAGAGAGAGAGAGTTTGTGAAAGGGTGAGTTTATTCCCTTGTGTGTTTCTTACATACAAAACGATTTAAGAGTTATATAGACAAGCTACTCTACACAAGTGAGATGTTTGTGAGATTCAAATTTAAATAAACTGATGATGAAAGTGAAGGGGACAGCAGACAAGCTTAGCCCCACATTGGTCTCTTCTTCTTTGAATTTGAATGGTTGAGCTTCACACAGATCTTCTAGAAGGCATCATGGACGATTGGATACACCCATTAATCTGATCACTTCATTGAATACTGATTATAATTATGCTTGGATAATACCGTTTCTTTTCTTTAATACTCCCCCTCAAGCTTAAACCGAGAATGGGTTAAGCTTGGGACTATGTAGATTCACCTCATTAAAATCCTCCATGTAGCAAAACCTCGTGGGACAAAAACTGCATGTAGGAAAAGAGTGTGAACCTCATTGTCTAGGGTCTTCAAACCGTGTTTGTGTGTGGTCCATGAGTCCAAGTTTCCCATGGATGTATTCACATGTCTTCAGGGTGGCCGCTTTAGTAAAGATATCAGCCAACTGCTCTGAACTCCGTGTATAGCAGGGCAAGATAACTCCTAATTGCATCTGCTCTCTCACCTTGTGACAATCCACCTCAATATGCTTGGTTCTTTCATGGAAAACCGAGTTTGAAGCTATGTGGATAGCAGCCTGATTATCACAATGCATTGTGATTGGAAGAGGTGTCTTGATTCCCAAGTCTTCCAACAACATCTTCAGCCACATCAATTCAGTTGTCAATCTCCTCATTGCTCTATACTCTGCCTCAGTACTAGAACATGAAACGATCTTCTGTTTCTTGCTCTTCCAAGTTACTAAATTACCCCCAACAAACGTGCAATAGCCTGTGGTTGATCTCCTATCTTCTCTATCACCAGCCCAATCAGCATCACAATAGCCAACTATGCTTGAGCTTCCATTACAACCCATCCAAAGACCTCGTTCTGATGTTCCCTTTAAATATCGCAGAATCCGGTTCATCATACTCCAATGAGACATCCTTGGCTCTTGCATGTGCTGACTGACCTGATTAACAGCAAAACACAAATCAGGACGAGTAAGAGTAAGATATATCAACTTACCAACCAGTCTTCTATAGAGTTTGGCATCACCAAATGGTTGATCATCCTCGCTCTCTCCTCTTTGATGTACTTTGTATGCATCTTCAATAGGAGTCCTGATTGGTGTTTTATCCTGTGTTCCTGATTCACTCAAAAGATCAAGTATGTACTTTCTTTGAGATAAGAAGAGACCTTCTGATGAGGACATCTTAAGCAACCAAACCGAAGCTGATCCAAACCAATTGATCCCGGTTATGAGACATGGACCTACAACTCGTTCAGGCATTATCAACATGAGAGAGAAGTTCAACGAATCCTTGGAAGCTTTAACCTGTCAATTGGAACTAGATCACATCACTGAGCAACTCAACCAACTAGCCATCACTACAATTCAAGCTGAAGGAGAGTTAGCTAAGGAACAAGGCACGCATAAAGAACAAGAAGAACCGATGCATAGAGAACCATATGATATACAAGTCGGTCCAAGAAGCAACTTAGAAGAATGGCCAATCCTATTTCAACGTGATCAAGATCTTTCCATATTGGTCATCTCGCCTAAATGAAACGCAGCACTTCAAGGACACTTCGAATTCAAACAAGCAAAGCGTGTCTACATTCACTCTCAATCAATCACGAACCAACTAAGGTAAGCATCAATTTGATTAATGATAATTGAATCCATTAACCGTGTGTTTCGTGTGCCGTTAAGTATTATCTTCCTTTTCTTTTGTTTTCTTCATTTTCGAATCAATGGCATTTGTTAGCCAAGTTATTGCTTTCCTAGTTTAGCTAGCTAAATTCATGTAATCTGTTTCAAGTCCCCTTGAAGGGCATAGCTGCATTGGCTCTGTTTATAAGGCCCCTACAAGCAGCAGTGTATCTTTACCTTGAATCAATAAACAAACCGGAGTTTTCTTAGAAAAACCAACCCTTAAGTCTCTAGCTCGTGGGTAATATCGGCTATAGCATCTTGACTTATCAAGGCTCTTTCCATCAAGTCTTGTGGCGTCTTCAATCCACCACTCAATCCGTTCCATCTCTTGTTCTAGCCAAAGAGAGTTGTACGACCAGTTGGCCTAGAATCCATCAATCTATCACTTCATTCCATTGTTCATCCACTGATCCAAGGAGAGAGAGTTGTACGACCAGCTTCTCGGATTCCATCCCTCACCAAATCGTGAATCTATCATAGGTTCTTACATCATTTTGGTATCAGAGCCTAAAGGTTCTATATCAGGTGATTTCTATCCTTGATTCGTGTTTTACCTTTCTGCTCTTGTTGTTTCTTGTTTTTGTTTCCGCACCTTTAAGAAAAACCAAAAAGAAATCTGTTAGTTCTTTCATTGTATTCGTTTGTTGTCCTTCATAGTATAAAAAAAAAAAAGAACATTGATATTGTTTTGATTGTTGTATCAGGTATTAAGGACGAGTTAAGGAGGGATCGATTGTTCGTTTGGCCAGCCAACCCAACTTCTCCACTCCTAAGCCTTCTTACTTTTCTTTCCAATTTCACATCGATTACTTTGATCTTATTTTCTTTTTTGCTTTTGGCTGTGATTCGTTTTGGCTTGTTTAAATTTGTTCCGAGTTGTTTGCATTAAGTTCGTACCATATCTATTTTCTGTTTGCATTTAGTTCTCGATTAGATCCCATCATTCACGCTTACCATATTTGAAACTTGACAAAATAAAAAAAAAAACAAATCATATTGCATTTGTAGTAAAGACCGAATTAAAACCTTCCCTTTGTTGATTGATCTTCCTTTTCCGCTTTGTCTCGTGTTAACTTGTTGCAATGAGTTGTTTTCTGTTTCCTTTCTGTTTGCCTTGTCTTTTCCTTTTTGCATTTGATTTCGTGTGGTACTTGTGTGGAGAACAATGGGAGATAACCAGGAACAACCCGTGGTTACCCTACAACACTTGCTTGATGCCATGACAAGTTTAAGCGATAGGATGAACAACATGGAGCGAAGGCTTCCTCGAGCACCTAATGAGCAAGGTCAACATCCACGCCAACCAAGAAACCAGGCTGAAGATGACACTGATAGTGATATGCCTAGCTTGGAGGATGATGCTGAGCATGAAGAAGGTCCTAGGCGAGATGAGCAACCAAATGGGCGAGGCCGAGTTGTCAACCGAAACCGAAGAAGGGATCCAGATGATGATAATCCTTGGCAAGGTGGTAAAGATATCAAACTTAAACCTCCTACCTTTGCAGGCAAGGTAGATCCCGATGCTTACATAGATTGGGAGAGAAGAATAGAGTACATATACGACTACTATCAGTACTCTGAAGGAAAGAAAGTCGCACTAGCAGCTGCTCAACTCACGGGCAATGCTTTGACATGGTGGGATAGAGAAGTTTCTGAGAGAAGAAGACTCAGGAGAGGACAAGTCAACCAATGGGATGACATGAGGGCTACGCTACGAAAAAGGTATGTGCCTACATATTATTATCGAGACTTACACAAACGATTTCGAAGTCTTTCTCAGGGAAACAGGTCGGTTGATGATGAGGACATCTTAAGCAACCAAACCAAAGTTGATCCAAACCAATTGATTCCGGTTATGAGACATGGACCTACAACTCGTTCAGGCATTATCAACATGAGGGAGAAGTTCAACGAATCCTTAGAAGCTCTAACTTGTCAGTTGGAACTAGATCATATCACTGAGCAACTCAACCAACTAGCCATCACTACCATTCAAGCTGAAGGAGAGAAAGCTAAGGAACAAGGCATGCGTAAAGAGCAAGAACCGATGCAAGGGGAACCATATGATATACAAGTCGGTCCAAGAAGCAATTTAGGAGAATGGCCAATATTATTTCAACGTGATCAAGAGCTTTCCATATTGATCATCTCGCCTAAATGAAACGCAGCACTTCAAGACACTTCGAATTCAACCAAAGCGTGTCTACATTCACTCCCAACCAATCACGGAACCAACTAAGGTAAGCTCCATTCCATTGATGATAATCGATTCTAATAACTGTTTGTTTCGTGTGCAGATCAAGTTCTTTCTTTATTTTCTTTGTTTTAGTTAATGGCAATTGTTTAGCCGAGTTATTTTCTCCTTAAGTTTAGCTTAGCTGATTTCATGTAATCTGTTTCAAGTCCCCTTGAAGGGCATAGCTGCATCGGCTCTGTTTATAAGGCCCTTACAAGCAGCAGTGTATTTTTACCTTGAATCAATAAACAAACCGGAGTTTTCTTAAGAAAAACCAACCCTTAAGTCTCTAGCTCGTGTGTAATATCGGCTATAGCATCTTGACTTATCAAGGCTCTTTCCATCAAGTCTTGTGGCGTCTTCGATCCACCATTCAATCCGTTCCATCTCTTGTTCTAGCCAAAGAGAGTTGTACGACCAGTTGGCCTAGAATCCATCAAACTACCACTTCATTCCATTGTTCATCCACTGATCCAAGGAGAGAGAGTTGTACGACCAGCTTCTCGGATTCCATCCCTCGCCAAATCGTAATTCTATCATAGGTTCTTACATCATTTTGGTATCAGAGCCGAAAGGTTCTTTATCAGGTGATTTCTATCCTTGATATCCTTGTTCTTTCGTTTTACCTTAGCTCGTGTTTTTGCTTGTTTGTTTCCGCATCCTACAAAGAAAAATCTATAAAAATCGCTTAGTTCTTTGTTCTTGCTTTCATTCTTGCATTCATATAAAAAAAATATATATATATATATATTTACTTGCATTAGACTCATCGATCTATTCTTTGGATTAAACCGTTTAAGCTTCATCCTTGTTAAGTTGCAATCGAATTTGAGTTAAGTTCTCTTCATAGTTCTTAGCCGCCGCCGAGATCATTAGTTGCAATGAGCTAGGTCGAATTTGGGGTCTTGCATACTTGCCATATTTGAATCTTGATAAAAAAAAAAATATAAATATTTTCATCTTTTGATTAAGTTCTTTGTCGAGTTGGTCTTTGTCCATTCTTGGTCGAGACCGAGCTTGAATCTTCCCTTTTGATTGTTTAAATCTTTCTTTTATTTCTTTCGCGTCAATTGTTTCTTTTTCTTTCCTTTTGCATTTGATCTCGTGTGTTACTTGTGTGCAGGGCAATGGGGGACAACCAAGAGCAACCCGTGGTTACTTTACAGCACTTGCTTGATGCCATGACAAGTCTGAGTGATCGGATGAACAACATGGAGCAAAGGCTTCCCCGAGCACCTAATGGGCATGATCAGCAACCGCGTCAACCAAGAAACCAAGTTGATGATGACACTGATAGTGATATGCCAAGTTTGGAGGACGACGCCGACCAAGAACAACCCAGAGATAGGAGAGAAGAAAGACCAAATGGAAGAGGCCGAGTTGTGCACCGAGATAGGAGAGACCGAGATGATGATAATCCTTGGCAAGGTGGTAAGGATATCAAACTTAAGCCTCCTACCTCTGCAGGCAAGGTAGATCCCGATGCATACATAGATTGGGAGAGAAGAATGGAGTACGATACTACTATCAGTACTCTGAAGGAAAGAAGTCGCACTAGCAGCTGCTCAACTCACGGGCAATGCCTTGACATGGTGGGATAGAGAAGTTTCTGAGAGAAGAAGACTCAGGAGAGGACAAGTCAACCAATGGGATGACATGCGAGCTATGCTACGCAAAAGGTATGTACCTACTTATTATTATAGGGACTTACACAAGCGTTTTCGAAGCCTATCTCAGGGAAACAGTCAGTAGAGGAATACTTTGAGGAATTTGAAGTTGTGAAGAACCGCCTTGAAGTACAAGCACCTGATGAGACACTTATGGCTCAGTTCGTGGATGGACTACAGATCGCATTGCTAGAAGGTGGAGAGACAAGTGTATGCTGACTTTGATGAGTTGATGCACTTTGCTACTCAAGCTGAGCAACAAATCAAGAGGAAGACTGCTTCCACCCCACGCAACAAGAGCACTTGGAATCAACCAGCTCAAAAGACCTATGACAAAGGCAAATCACAAGCGTTGATAACCGGTTCAAGAAAGACACAGCCGAGACTTCCAAGGCCACAAAAACAGATTCAGGTACCACTAGGCCTAAGAAGAATCGTGATATAACTTGTTTTAAGTGTCAGGGCAAAGGACATTATGCAAATGAATGCCCAAACCGACGTGTGATGCTGATCAACGACCAAGGAGAGTATGAGACTGAAGATGAACAAGATCCTGAACCAACTGATTCTGAAGGAGAGATAACCGATTATCCTGAGGTGGGAGAGATATTGGTTACAAGGAGAGCACTTAGTGCTATGTTTGAGCCCGAGACTATGCAAAGAGAAAACATCTTTCATACAAGATGTAACATCCAATCAAAGGTATGTAGCTTGATCATAGATGGTGGTTCTTGCACTAACGTGGCTAGCAAGTATCTTGTTGATAAGCTAGGTCTCAAGACAACTAAGCACCCTAAGCCATACCGACTCAAATGGCTAAATGATGATACGGTGTTGAGGATTGGAGAGCAAGTATCCGTACCATTCAGTATAGGCAAGTACACAGATGAGGTGAAATGCGATGTGGTACCAATGGAAGCTGGACATCTCTTGCTGGGAAGGCCTTGGCAATACGACAAGGACTCTTCACCATGGCCGTACCAACTTCTATTCATTACTCACCACAACCGCAAGCACAACTTAGCACCATTGACACCACAAGAAGTCTTTGAAATGCAGAAGTCCATGAACCAAATAAACAGGCTCGTAAAACCAACTTGTTCATTACACTACTTCTGTTATGAAAGCTATTGATTGCAAAACACAGGTGCTACTAATGGTCTTTAGAGAATGTTTGCTTTCAGGTCCAATAGATTCGGAGCTGCCAACCGAAGTTGAAGAGCTTCTCAAGCGATTTGGAGATGTATTCCCTGAAGAGATTCCAGCTGGTTTACCTCCAGTCCGAGGCATTGAGCATCAAATAGATCTCGTTCCAGCTCCATTGCCCAACAGACCAGCGTATAGAGTTAATCCAGAAGAGTCTAAGGAGCTAGAGAAGCAAGTCCAAGAGTTGATGTCAAAAGGATACATCCGAGAGAGTCTAAGTCCTTGTGCCGTGCCAGTCTTGTTGGTGCCAAGAAGGATGGAACTTGGAGGATGTGTGTAGATTGCCGAGCTATAAACAACATCACAATCAAGATAGACATCCAATACCACGCCTTGATGATATGCTAGATGAACTGAGTGGAGCCACAATCTTTTCAAAGATTGATCTTAAAAGCGGCTATCATCAAGTTCGAATGAAGGAAGGTGACGAATGGAAGACAGCCTTTAAGACCAAGAGAGGCTTATACGAGTGGCTAGTCATGCCATTTGGACTCACCAATGCTCCAAGTACATTCATGAGACTCATGAATCACGTGCTAAGAGCATACATTTGTAAGTTTGTTGTTGTTTACTTTGATGATATTCTTATATACAGCACCTGCCTATCGGATCATTTGATCCATCTTGAGAAGGTTTTAGACACTCTGAGGGTAGAAGGCTTATACGCCAACCTCAAGAAGTGTACCTTCTGTACTGATCAAGTAGTTTTCCTAGGTTTTGTTGTAAGTTCTCAGGGTTTGCAAGTAGATGAGGAGAAAATCAAAGCAATCCGAGACTGGCCAACACCAACCCAAGGACATGTGAGGAGTTTCCATGGACTACCAGTTCTATAGGCGGTTTGTCCGAGACTTTAGCACCATTGCAGCACCATTGACATCAGTTATCAAGAAAGACGTTGCATTCAAATGGGGAGAAGAACAAGACAAGCCTTTCAAGAGCTTAAGAATCGTTTGATTCAATCACCAGTTTTGTGTTTGCCTGATTTTGATAAAACATTTGAGATTGAATGTGATGCATCAGGAACAGGAATTGGAGCTGTCCTAACTCAAGGAGGCAAACCAGTGGCATTCTTTAGTGAAAAGCTTCATGAGCTTCACTGAATTATCCCACTTATGACAAGGAGCTATATGCGCTTGTAAGATCTCTTGAGACTTGGCAACATTATTTGTTATCTAAAGAGTTGTTATTCATACAGATCATGAAACTCTAAAGTACTTAAGAGGCCAAACAACGCTCAAGAAGAGACACGCAAGATGGCTTCAATTTGTGGAGACATTCCCGTATGTTATAAAGTACAAGAAGGGAAAAGAAAACGTTGTAGCTGATGCACTTTCAAGGAGGCATGCCCTGATAGCTACAATGGAGGCCAAGATAATGGGTTTGAGCACATCAAAGACCTATACCAAGATGATCCCGACTTCAAAGACACCATCCAGCTTTGCACCAAAGGCGCAATAGGTCCATTTTACTTGCAAGATGGTTTTCTTTTCAGGGATAAGAGGCTGTGCATTCCACAAGGATCAATGCGTGATCTCATACTAAGGGAAGCACACGGGGGAGGCCTGATGGGGCATTTCGGAGTTGACAAAACACTGAGCATTGTGATGGAGCACTTCTTCTGGCCACGCTTAAAGAGAGATGTGGAGCGTTTTTGTGCTAAGTGTATCACATGTCTACGAGCTAAATCCAGGTCACATCCACATTGTTTATACACTCCTTTACCTATTCCTAACATGCCGTGGGTAAAGTAAATAAGAAAGCGGAAGTGATTAAGTGTTTGAGTGTTTGAGTGTTGAAGAACAAGTGAAGAACCAAGTGTGAAAGTGTAAAGAAAGAGAGTGTAGATCGAAAGTGAGAGAGTTTATGAAATAAGGAGGAGTTTATTTCCTTAAGTGCTTTACAACAATGAAAGACAATGTACATAAATAGGCAAAGCCTAGAGAGATCAAATTCAAAATAGAAAGTGACATAAAGAATAAACAAATAGATCTGATCGGTTCTGAGGAGAGAAAGGGACAGCTCCAACGGCTAGGAGCTTAAGCAAACCCGTGACCCTTGCTTCCTTTGGAGTCAAAGAGCTTAACTCCACACGTGACTCGCCCTTCCTCTTCACTTAAATACTCTTCTTTATTCACAAGGATGTGAAGACCTTCTAGAAGACATCTGTGATGTTTGGACACACAAACTACTTCACCAAGAAGAGGAATGGCTCGTTCTTCATACAGCATGTACGGACATGTACGGTCATTGACTTGTACGGACATGCTTCATTTCTTCTTCTCTTCAATACTCCCCCTCAAGCTTAAACCGAGATGAGGTTTGAGCTTGGGACTATGTAGATTCACCTCGTTAAAAACCTCCATGTAGCAAAACCTCGTGGGACAAAAACTTCATGTAGGAAAAGAGTGTGAACCTCATTGTCTAGGGTTATCAATGCGTGCTTGAGAAAGGTCCATGAGTCCAAGCTTCTCATGGATGAATTCGCAAGTCTTTAATGTAGCTGCCTTAGTGAAGATATCTGCCAACTGATCTGAACTTCTAGTGTAGCATGGCAAGATAACTCCCAATTGCATCTGCTCTCTCACCTTGTGACAATCCACTTCAATATGCTTGGTCCTTTCATGGAAAACTGATTTGAAGCTATGTGGATGGCCGCCTGATTATCACAATGCATTGTGATTGGAAGAGGTGTCTTGATTCCCAGATCTTCCAAAAACATCTTCAGCCACATTAATTCGGTTGTTAACCTCTCATTGCTCTATATTCAGCCTCAGTGCTAGAGCATGACACGATCTTCTGCTTCTTGCTCTTCCAAGTCACTAAGTTGCCTCAACAAAGGTGCAATATCCAGTGGTTGATCTCCTATCTCTCTATCACCAGCCCAATCAGCATCACAATAACCAACTATGCTTGAGCTCCCATTACAGCCCATCCAAATGCCTCGTTCAGGTGTTCCCTTCAAATAGCGTAAGATCCGGTTCACCATACTCCAATGAGACATCCTTGGCTCTTGCATATGCTGACTGACCTGGTTCACAGCAAAACACAAGTCAGGACGAGTAAGAGTGAGGTATATCAACTTACCAACCAGTCTTCTATAGAGTTTGGCATCGCCAAATGGTTGATCCTCCTCGCTCTCTCCTCTTTGATGAACTTTGTATGCATCTTCAATAGGAGTCCTGATTGGTGTTTCATCCTGTGTTCCTGATTCACTCAAAAGATCAAGTATGTACTTTCTTTGAGATAAGAAGAGACCTTCCTTTGATCTACTACTTCTATCCCAAGAAAGTACTTTAGCTCTCCAAGATCTTTAATATCAAAAACAGAATTTAAATAAGCCTTGGTGCTTTGAATACCAACCTTGTCATTCCCAGATATGATGATATCATCAACATATAAGAATGACTACAATACCTTCTTGGCTTTGCATGGTGAATAGAGTATGATCAGCTTCAGACCTCTTGAATCCTCGATCAAGTAAGGTGAAGCTCAGCTTTCTATACCATGCCCTTGGAGATTGTTTCAATCCGTAAATGGCTTTCCTTAGCCTAAGTACTTTTCCTGGTTGAATGCTGTCTTCAAGGCCTGGTGGTGGTGTCATATAAACCTCCTCTTCCAGCTCCCCCTGAAGAAAAGCATTCTTCACATCCATTTGCCACAATTCCCAATCCAAGTTTGTTGCAAGCGAAAGCACAACTCTGACTGTGTGTAACTTGGCTACTGGAGCAAAGGTATCACGATAATCCTCTCCATAGGTCTGTGTGAACCTCTTGCAACTAGTCTTGCCTTGTATCTCTCAATTTCTCCATCACTCTTGTACTTGATTGTAAAGACCCATCGTGAACTGACTGTCTTCTTTCCCTTAGGTAGATCCGCTTCATCCCAAGTATGATTCTTAATCATAGCACCTGTTTCTTCTCCACATGCATCTCTCCACACCTTGTGTTCCTTAGCTTCTCTATTCTTCATAGGTCTTTGGTACCTCTTCTTGATCAAGAATACTTATGAACACTTGATGTTCTTCAGGGAAATACGCAAAGGAGCACACGGCTTGTGTTGGATGAGCTTCTGCTTGACAATTGTAGTATACTCTTGTATTCACCCAATTAGATGGATCCTTTCTGATCCTCTGACTTCTCCTTAATGCAACCGGTGATCAGCCGTTACTTGCTCCTCTACTTGTTCACCTTCTTGAACGGTTCCTCATCTATAGGAGTCTCTCATTATTTGCGCTTTCACTAGCTTGATCATGACCAGAACTCTCATTCTCCCCTTCAAGATCAAGCGGGACTGAGGCTGTTGGAGGAGGCGTGGATGGAGGAGATGTAGAGATTCCCAAGTTCTCAAAGAGCTTGCGTAAATTGGTAGCTCTGTCAGACTGAGATTGAGCAAGGTTCTCCAAGCTTGACCAATCCTTTTCAGTGAAGTAGCCTTTTTCTTCAAAGAACTTCACATCACGAGAGACCATGACCTTGCCAGTTTCAGGCACCACACACTTGTACCCTTTTGAGTAGTAGAGTAGCCAATGAACATGCTCTTCATGCTCTTAGCATCTAGCTTAGTACGGTTCTCCCCTGGAACCAAAACAAAAGCCACACAACCAAACACACGTAAGTGATCAAGTACAGGTTTGGTTTTAGTGAGTACCTCAAAGGGTGATATGTCATGAAGGACTTTGGTTGGTGTCCTGTTTATTAGGTAGCAAGCCGCAACTACTGCGTCTCCCCAATATTTCTTTGGAACGCTTGTATGAAACATCATAGAGCGAGCCACTTCCATGAGATGCCTGTTCTTCCTCTCAGCCACTCCATTTTGTTGTGGAGTATAAGGGCAACTAGTTTGATGAATGATCCCATTTTTGGATATAAATTGCTTGAAGGTGATACAAGCACCGGCTAACACAGGCTTGTAAGGACTTGGACACAGACTTGAAGGCTACGCAAGCAAGGGTTGGATCGGTTTGAAAAGCTGCTCTTCAAAGGATCCGGGTATGCGAGATGGAACAATGGATTGAAGTGCACCACAAAGGCTGTGTAAGGCCTTTGATACAACACGATTCTCTGGACTAGGAGGCTCTGGTCTCAACTAGGCTAGAGAGGAAAGCAAGCGGCGCTAGCTTAGGGTTTCTTTGACTGAAAGTTCTCGTTTATTGATATGCAAAAAGGTTGAAGTATACAATGCCGCAGGAGGACTTTATTAATAGTCCGACGGCTAGAACCAACTAGGGTTCCTGACTCAAGAGAAAGAAAACTACAAACTGACTCAAGAAACAACAAGAACTTCGAAATAAAACAGCAGAGCGTCTAACATGTGAGCTCATTAAACCAAATAAGGAAACTAGTGTTCGACTTGATAAAAGAAAGAACTAAACGAAAATAAACTAAGTCCTAAACCTGCAAGAGAAACAAACACATGGATATCGAATTAAAAACACTCACCTACTTACCTTGCAGCTCGGTTGAGATGATGAGAATGGTAGCTTGAGCTTTGGTGTTGAGTAGAGGCCAGTGTTCCTCTTTAATGCGAGTTGCTTCTGATTTCTTGATGATATCTTCCATGTCGGTCCAAGCTTGAAATGTCTTCCCATTGTTTGGCATGCTCGTGGGGCTTCTTGTTCCAATGATAGTTGATCTAGCTGGTCCATCATTCGTTGCATGCTTTGATTGTACTTGTGCTGAAGAGTCCTTGCTCGGCTTCTTGTCATGGCACCTTCGAATACAATGGGCACATCCGGTTCTTGTTCTTGTGTAGCTCGGTCTGGTTCTTGCTTGGTTTGGTCCGGTTCAGCTGGTATGTCCTCATCATTCCCTCTCTCTTCAGAAGGTTTTGACCTCAAAACAGATTCACCTGCCACAAAAGGAGATAAATCAGAAACATTAAAAGTAGAAGACACATTAAAATCACCTGGAAGTTCAAGACGGTAGGCGTTGTTGTTGATCTTCTCAAGGATCTTGAATGGTCCATCTCCTCTTGGTGCCAGCTTCGAGCTCCGTTGGTTTGGGAACCGTTCTTGACGCATGTGCAGCCAAACCAAATCCCCTGGTTCAAAAGACATCTCTTTCCTTCCCTTGTTAGCTGCATTCATGTACTGCTCGGTCCTCTTTTCTATGTTTGTTCTCGCCTTTTGGTGAATGTTCTGGACAAACTCGGCCTTCTTCTCTCCTTCCCGGCTCACTACTTCAGCTGGTGGCACTGGAGCCAAGTCTAAAGGAACATTTGGGTTGTTCCATAGACGATTTCAAAGGGAGACATCTTAGTAGCTGAGTGCACGGATCGGTTGTATGCAAACTCAATGAAAGGTAAACACTCCAGCCAGTTCTTCAAGTTCCTCCCAATGGTTGTCCTTAACAGTGTTGACAATGTGCGGTTCACTACTTCTGTCTGGCCGTCTGTTTGGGGATGGCAAGTAGTGGAGTACAGAAGTTTAGTACCAAGCTTCTTCCATAGTGTTCTCCAGAAGTGACTTAGGAACTTGCTATCTCGGTCCGAGACAATGGTGCGTGGTACTCCATGTAGCTTTACCACCTCCTTGAAGAACAAGTCTGCGGTTTGAGATGCATCATTGATCTTGGCACAAGGTATGAAGTGTGCCATCTTGGAAAACCTATCCACCACGACAAAGATAGAGTCCTTGTGGCGTATCTTGGGTAGTCCAAGAACGAAATCCATGGAGATATCCACCCATGGTGCCGTGGGTATTGGCAAAGGAATGTATAAACCGTGTGGATGAACCTTTGACTTGGCCTTCTTGCAAATAGCACACCTTGCACAATGAGCTTCAACTGTCTTCTTAAGGTGTGGCCAGTAGAAATGCTCCTTAACAACTGCCAATGTCTTGTCAACTCCGAAATGCCCCATGAGTCCTCCACTATGAGCCTCTCGCACAATCAGATCCCTTAATGAGCACCGTGGTATACAAAGCCTCCTTTCCCTGAATAGAAATCCTTCATAGATGTAGAACTTCCCTTGAGCTTTGTCTCCGCATTCTAAGAAGTGCTCCTTGAGCTCTGGATCCTCTTGATACAGCTCCTTAATGAACTCGAATCCCATCACCTTAGCCTCCATTGTAGATATCAATGCGTGTCTCCTGGAGAGAGCATCTGCCACTATGTTTTCTTTTCCCTTTTTGTACTTGATGATGTAGGGAAAAGTCTCCACAAACTCCATCCAGCGTGCATGCCTCTTCTTAAGGTTTGTTTGCCCTCTTAGATGCTTCAAAGTCTCGTGATCAGTGTGCACAACAAACTCCTTGGGCAACAAGTAATGTTGCCAAGTCTCCAAAGTCCGGACAAGAGCATAAACTCTTTGTCATATGTGGGATAGTTAAGTGTGGCTCCACCTAACTTCTCGCTGAAATAGGCGACTGGTTTGCCTCCTTGCATGAGAACAGCTCCTATTCCAATCCCAGATGCATCGCATTCCACCTCAAAGGTCTTGGAGAAATCCGGCAAGATCAACACAGGTGCATTGGTGAGGCGATCCTTTAGAGCTTGAAAGGCATCCTCCTGAGCTTTCTCCCATGTAAACCCAACGCTCTTCTTAACTACAGCCGTCAAAGGTGCTGCCAAGCTGCTGAAATCCTTCACAAAGCGGCGGTAGAAGCTTGCCAGTCCATGAAAGCTCCTCACTTGGTTGACATTGGTTGGAGTCGGCCATTCTCTGATTGCTTTCACTTTCTCTTCGTCTACCTGTAAGCCCTGCGAACTCACAACAAAACCTAAAAAGACCAACTTATCAGTGCAGAATGTGCACTTCTTAAGGTTCGCATAGAGTCCTTCTTTACGAAGTGTCTCTAGTACTTGCTCAAGATGTGACACATGATCAGATAAACATTTGCTGTAAACTAAAATGTCATCAAAATATACTACAACAAACTTACTGATATACGCTCTAAGAACATGGTTCATTAGACGCATGAAGGTACTTGGAGCATTGGTGAGACCAAAGGGCATCACCATCCATTCGTAGAGACCTTGCTTTGTTTTGAAAGCTGTCTTCCACTCATCTCCTTCCTTCATCCTCACTTGGTGGTATCCACTCTTCAAGTCTACCTTTGAAAAGATTGTGGCTCCACTTAGCTCATCCAACATGTCATCAAGCCTCGGGATTGGGTGCCTGTACTTGATGGTAATGTTGTTGATGGCTCTACAGTCTACACACATCCTCCATGATCCGTCTTTCTTTGGCACGAGTAGGACTGGTGTTGCACACGGACTGAGGCTCTCCCTTACATATCCTTTGTCCATCAGCTCCTTAACTTGTCTCTCAAGTTCCTTAGACTCTTCAGGGTTGACTCGGTATGCTGGCTTGTTAGGTAAGGCTGCTCCCGGAATAAGATCAATTTGATGTTCAATTCCTCTCAAAGGTGGCAAACCGGCTGGCATCTCATCAGGGAAGACGTCTTTAAACCTGTCAAGAAGCTCAGTAATCTCCTGTGGTAAGACCAGCTCACTAAAACCTGCGCTCAAAAGCTCCTTAAAGATCATTAGTAGCATTGTGTGTTTAGTAGCATCAGCCTTTCTAACTTGACTAGGCTGAATAAGAAAGTTTGATTTGCGGTTACTCTCTTTCTCCCTAATCATTTGCAATTGTAATTCATGCACTTCAGTGGGTGTGAGTGGGGCTAAGCTAACTTTACGGTTTTGATGCATAAAAGTATACATGTTTGTGCGACCATCATGCTTAGTTTCTCTATCCCATTGCCAAGGTCTACCTAATAGAACATGACCAGCTTGCATAGGTACTACATCACAAACTACTTCATCTTGATACCTACCGATGCTAAAAGGAATGGTTACTTGCTCTTGGATCTTAACTTTAACCTTATCATCTAACCATCTTAGCTCATAGGGTCTCGGATGCTTAATCTTTTCTAAGCCTAGTTTGTTTACCATGTGAGCACTAGCGACATTGGTGCATGATCCCCCATCTATTATGAGATTACATACCTTGCCTTGAATGGTGCATCGGCTGTGGAATATGTTCTCTCTTTGGACTGTCTCAACAGGTCCAACTATCACGCTAAGTATCCTCCGAGTTACTAGAAGCTCTCCTTTGTCGGGATACTCAATGTGTCCATACTCATCATCCTCCTCAGGTTCTGCTTCATCACCGGATTCAATGTCTCCACTCTCGGTCAAGAGCATGACTCTTTGGTTTGGACATTCACGAGCCATATGTCCTCTGCCTCTGCACTTGAAACAGGTGATGTCCCTTGTGCGCTGAGGATTAGCGTTCTTACTCTGATCAGCCTTTGGATCTTTACTAAACTCGGTGGTTTTGCCCTTGAAGTGGGATCCTATCTCAATGCCCTTCCCCTTGTCCACCGGTTTGTTGATGTTGCTGTTGCTTGAGTTCCACGCGGCTTGAGGCTTACTCCTTATGTTGGATTTACGCTTGATATGTTGTTCAACTTGTATGGCGAGATGGAACAAATCCTTGAAGTCTTGATAGACTTGTCTCTCCACCTTGTAGCGGATTCGATCTTGCAATCCATCCACAAACTGAGCCATGATAGACTCTCCATCCTCATTCATCTCCAAGCGGTTTCTCAAGCGCTCAAACTCCTCATAGTATTCTTCCACTGATTTAGCTCCTTGTCTAAGAGCTCTGAATCGCCGTTGCAAGTCTCTCTGAAAGTGTGGAGGAACAAATCTTTGTCGCATGAGATCCTTCATGTCAACCCAAGAATCTATGGCTCGGAGTCTATCTCTTCTACGGTCTGAGATCATTCGTTCCCACCAGATGAGTGCATTCCCCGTGAGCTGAGCCATGGCTAATGCCACACGTTTTGGACCGGGATGATTGTAGTAATCAAAGATGTGATCCATTCTCTTCTCCCATTCCAAGTAGGCTTCCGGGTCTACTTTGCCAGCAAAGTGAGGCGCCTTCAACTTGATGTTGTTGTTGCCTTGATTGGCGTTGTAGTTGTGGTTGCCATTGTTGGTATTATAGTTGTAGTTGCCATTGTTGGCGGTGGTAGTTGTTGTTTCCTCTCGGTTGTGGAATGAAGTCATCTTCTTCCTCAGCCCATTGATCATCATGATCATTGCCTCGCCGGTTCTGAGGTTGTTGTTGCCGTGGTCCATGAGCACCTCCAGGGTCTTCTTCTTGGTGCTGGAACACATTCTCTCGGTTACTGGTCTCGGGATTGTCATTGAGCACAAACCCTTGTGCACCCGGCATAGTAGTGGGTTGGTACGGTCCTCTTTGGTTGGTTCCTCCAAGGTTCCGGATGGGAAGCCTTAATGGAGGTCGTTGTTCCACTCGAGTTATGCGTTCTCCAAGCTCTTGCCTCATGGTTTGCAAGTCTCCACGCAAAGAGTTGATAAGCTGGTAGAGTGCATCTTGTGGATTGGGATTGTTGGCGTTATCTCCCATTGTACCTCGCACAGGACAAGATAAGACGTGAATAACAAGTTTGAATAATGCAAAATAAGGAAAGACACAAAAGGAAATCTCGACACAAACAAGAAAACTTCTAAATCAAATTGCAGCAATGAGACATTCCTCTTTTTTTTTTTTTTGTGATGATTACTAATGCACAAGACAAGAGAGAAAACTTCGAATGCAACAAGACTTAGAACAAAACGACTTGGTATTGACACAAGTCGGATGACACAACCTAACAAATTCCTTTTTTTTTTTTTTGACTCGATCTAACAAGAGATGAACTACTAACCTAGCCGCCGAATACAACTTAGACTAGTATGCTCTTTTTTTTTTTTTGACTAGATGCAAACTAAAACAAGGGACTTATCGATCTATGAATGCAAGACAAGAACTCAACAAAAGCTAGAACAAATCGCAAACAAGTGAACAAGAAAGAGATAGATCGGATAGATATAACCTGGCTGAATAGGAACTTCAGCTCTGATACCAAAACTGATACAAGCACCGGCTAACACAGGCTTGTAAGGACTTGGACACAGACTTGAAGGCTACGCAAGCAAGGGTTGGATCGGTTTGAAAAGCTGCTCTTCAAAGGATCCGGGTATGCGAGATGGAACAATGGATTGAAGTGCACCACAAAGGCTGTGTAAGGCCTTTGATACAACACGATTCTCTGGACTAGGAGGCTCTGGTCTCAACTAGGCTAGAGAGGAAAGCAAGCGGCGCTAGCTTAGGGTTTCTTTGACTGAAAGTTCTCGTTTATTGATATGCAAAAAGGTTGAAGTATACAATGCCGCAGGAGGACTTTATTAATAGTCCGACGGCTAGAACCAACTAGGGTTCCTGACTCAAGAGAAAGAAAACTACAAACTGACTCAAGAAACAACAAGAACTTCGAATAAAACAGCAGAGCGTCTAACATGTGAGCTCATTAACCAAATAAGGAAACTAGTGTTCGACTTGATAAAAGAAAGAACTAAACGAAAATAAACTAAGTCCTAAACCTGCAAGAGAAACAAACACATGGATATCGAATTAAAAACATCACCTACTTACCTTGCAGCTCGGTTGAGATGATGAGAATGGTAGCTTGAGCTTTGGTGTTGAGTAGAGGCCAGTGTTCCTCTTTAATGCGAGTTGCTTCTGATTTCTTGATGATATCTTCCATGTCGGTCCAAGCTTGAAATGTCTTCCCATTGTTTGGCATGCTCGTTGGGGCTTCTTGTTCCAATGATAGTTGATCTAGCTGGTCCATCATTCGTTGCATGCTTTGATTGTACTTGTGCTGAAGAGTCCTTGCTCGGCTTCTTGTCATGGCACCTTCGAATACAATGGGCACATCCGGTTCTTGTTCTTGTGTAGCTCGGTCTGGTTCTTGCTTGGTTTGGTCCGGTTCAGCTGGTATGTCCTCATCAGAAGGCATGACTTGTATATTCACCACCATTATCTGAATGAAAAATTTTAACTTTAGCATTATAATGATTGGTGATATAAGCATGAAAACTCACAAATGCTTCAAGCACACGATCCTTAGATGGGAGCAAAGTTAACCATGTATATTTTGATTTTCATCAATAAAAGTAAAAGTACTTATGATTATCTCTAGATATGCATGGTGAAGTCCAAAATCTGAATGGATTAAATCGAAACAATTTCATATAAGGTAGATGATTTTGGGAAAACAGTCTTGCAATGTTGCCAAGAATACAAGCTTCACAATCCTCATTTTTAAACTAATGCTAGGCAACAACAAGCTAAGAGCCCTATGATGAGGGTGTCCTAGTCTAGCATGCCAAATCGCATTATTGGAACAGAAACATGGTGCTTTAGAGAACATGGGCATTATTTGGCTGAGTCTTAGTGTCTTCAAGAACATAGAGGTTCCCTTTGGTGGTTCCTTGTCCAAGACACCTGCTAGTCTCAATATCCTGAAACCAAAAATCATTAGCCCCAAATATAGCATAACAATTCAAATCAGTAGTGGCCTTTTTAACTGATAGCAAATCGATTTAAAAGTTGGCATATAGAAGGCTGAGGTTCTTATCAAACAGTTTTAGATCCCCAATCCCTTCTATCTTAACATTATCTCCATTTGCAATACTAACATGCCCCAAAGCCGGTTTAATATTGCTTATAAGCTTAGCATCACTAATCATATGGTGACTTGCTCCAGAGTCAACTATTAGTGGTTTAACACTATCCACACTATCCAGCACCTTAGCATTGCTACAAGAAGTTCCAGACTTAACTATCAAGGGCTTAGAGATATCTATCCAGTTCGCATTGCTACAAGAAGCATGAAAGCTCATGGGTTAGCAATGTTACCAGACTCCTTAAGCGTTTGATAAGTGCATCAAGGTCTGATTTCTTCACAAAGTCTGAGGATGCAACCATTGCTGTTCCTCCAGAATGAGAAGAGCCACCTTGTTCTTGACCGGATGGTCCAGCTGCTGCATGAGCCTTGTGGTTGTCTTTCCACTTGCCCTGACCAGAGTTGGTATCCCACCGGTTTCCAGCTTGCCTTAGATGAGGATACAGTGTATAACACTTCTCCTAACAGGCCAGCCTTCTTGCAATGCTCGCAAAAGAGATGTGGATCTTGAGGTATGACTTGTTGGCGCTTGCTTGTGAGACATTCACTTGTTCTGCTTTGTTGGCCAGAACAAGTTCTCCACCTTTTCCTCCAATAAGACCAATTGAACCTTGTTCCTTCTGGATCTGAGCACACACTCATCCAAGCTAGGAAGCTTTACACCTCTCAAGATGTGCTTAATCAAATCGTTGTAAGATGGATTCAGCACCATGAGAAGAGCAAACACCCTATCTTGCTCTCGCCTTTCGTTGAGAACGCTTGCTTCAAGCGTGGGTGGTCTCAGCATTTCAAGTTCAGCCCAAAGAGATCTGAACTTGCCAAAGAACTTGTTGAACTCATGTCTTCTTGGCTCAGATTGTTGATGGCTCTCTTAACCTCAAAGACTCTTGTAAGGTTAGAGACATTTCCAAACACATTCTTCAAAGTGTTCCATAGCTCCTTTGCTTCTTCACAATAGGAGTAGGCTTCAAGAACCGGCGCATCCAAGAGGCTTGAAGGATAGCTAAGACAGCTTGGTCTTCTTGAACCACTTGTTGGTACCAACCACAGCTGCTTCATCTTCTTCATCTTGATCGCCGGTTAACTCTTCAACATGGCTCCAAACGCCACGACCACACAAGACAGCTTTCGCGGTTCTAGCCCAAAGGAGATAGTTTTCTCCTCCCTTGAGAGTCACCGGAAGCACAACATTCTTTCCCTCTTCCAAACCCATTGTTTCAAGCAAGAAACAGAACTTTTACACAAGGACAAAGCTATGGACCGTTGGGTAAAAGAGACTGAACGAGAAAGAAGTGAAACAGAAAGGAATTTTGAAGAAGAGAAAGATAAACAAAGGTTTGAGTGAACAACGATTCAAGAACAACTTTCAAGAATCGTTTTCAAGAACAAGATCCTGGGACAACAAAGCGTGTTTCAAACACAAGAAAAGAGAGACCAGATTCGCAACCTGGCTCTGATACCATAAAGTAAATAAGAAAGCGGAAGTGATTAAGTGTTTGAGTGTTTGAGTGTTGAAGAACAAGGAAGAACCAAGTGTGAAAGTGTAAAGAAAGAGAGTGTAGATCGAAAGTGAGAGAGTTTATGAAATAAGGAGGAGTTTATTTCCTTAAGTGCTTTACACAATGAAAGACATGTATAAATAGGCAAAGCCTAGAGAGATCAAATTCAAAATAGAAAGTGACATAAAGAATAAACAAATAAAGATCTGATCGGTTCTGAGGAGAGAAAGGGACAGCTCTATTGAATATATTGAATATTGAAGAATATCAAAAGAAGAAAGAATTATTCAAGTACAAATGGATAAATCGGTATTCAGTGTGTGATCAAGTCAATGTGTGTATCCAAACACCTAAGTTGACTTCTAGAAGGTCTACACAAAGTCTTTGAGCGCCCAAGAGCAGTTTAAACCAAGGAGGGCGAGACAAAGGTGGGGTTAAAGTTCTTTAGTTTGTCCCTTTGAATCATTTCTAATTCAAAATTGTGTCTACCACTGTTTCTACTTACCTTGTCTATTTAAGCTCATTCGGTTGTAAGCAACAAACACACAAGGAAATATACTCATCCTTGCTCATAAACTCCTTCTCTCAATTCGTGGTTCATTCTTGTTCTTAATCACAAACTTACTCTCATCACACTTCTTACACAAAACACTCAGTTACTTCCGCTTTGTTAATTACTTTATGGTATCAGAGCCTGGTTTTGAACCTTGATATTTCTTTTCTTGTGTTTAGAACACTCTTTATCCTGTTCTTAAAACGGTTCTTGAAAAAACTTCATCTTGTTCTTTGAAGTTTTGTTCTTGAATCATTGTTAAGATTAAAACCGTATTTTTACCCTAAAATTCTTTCTCTTCAGTTCTTTCTCAATCTCTTTTACTCATTGTGTAGAAGTTCTGTTCTCACTTGAAACAATGGGTTTAGATGAAGGGAAAAGTATTGTACTTCCGGTGACTCTCAAAGGAGGAGACAATTATCTTCTTTGGGCAAGAACCGCGAAAGCTGTTCTGTGTGGTCGTGGTGTTTGGAGCCACGTTGAAGAACTATCTGGTGATCAAGCTGAAGAAAATGAAGCGGCTATGGTGGACACCAACAAGTGGTTCCAAGAAGACCAAGCCGTGTTAGCTATTCTTCAGGCTTCTTTGGATGTATCAGTTCTTGAAGCTTACTCCTATTGTGAAGGAGCAAAAGAACTTTGGAACACCTTGAAGAATGTGTTCGGAAATGTCTCTAATCTCACTAGAGTGTTTGAGGTTAAGAGAGCCATCAACAATTTGAGCCAAGAAGACATGGAGTTCAACAAGTTCTTTGGCAAGTTCAGATCTCTTTGGGCTGAACTTGAAATGCTGAGACCACCCACGCTTGAAGCTAGTGTTCTCAACGAAAGGCGAGAGCAAGATAGGGTGTTTGCTCTTCTCATGGTGTTGAATCCATCTTACAACGATTTGATTAAGCACATCTTGAGAGGTGTAAAGCTTCCTAGCTTGGATGAGGTGTGTGCTCAGATCCAAAAGGAACAAGGTTCAATCGGTCTTATTGGAGGAAAAGGTGGAGAACTTGTTCTGGCCAACAAAGCAGAACAAGTGAATGTTTCACAAGCAAGCGCCAACAAGTCATACTACAAGAATCCACATCTCTTTTGCGAGCATTGCAAGAAGGTTGGCCATGTTAAGGAGAAGTGTTATACGCTGTACCCTCACCTAAGGCAAGCTGGAAACCGGTGGGATACCAACTCTGGTCAGGGCAAGTGGAAAGACAACCACAAGGCTCACGCAGCAGCTGGACAATCCGGGACTCAAGACAAGGTGGTTCTTCTCATTCTGGAGGAAGAGCAATGGTTGCATCCTCAGATGTTGTGAAGAAATCAGACCTTGATGCACTTATCAAAGCGCTTAAGGAGTCTGGTAACATTGCTAAACCCATGAGCGTTCATGCCTCTTGTAGCAATGTTAACTGGATAGATATCTCTAGTAAACCGTTAGCAATTAAGTCTGGAATTTCTTGTAGCAATGCTAGGGTGATGGATAGTGTTAAACCATTGGTAGTTGATTCTGGAGCTAGTCACCATATGATTAGTGATGCTAAACTCATGACAATATTAAACCAGCTTTAGGGCATGTTAGTATTGCAAATGGAGATAATGTTAAGATAGAAGGAATTGGGGATTTAAAGTTGTTTGATAAAGAAACCTCAGCCTTCTATATGCCAACTTTTAAATCGAATTTGCTATCTGTTAGAAAGGCTACTTCTGACTTGAATTGCTATGCTATATTTGGGGCTAATGATTTTTGGTTTCAGGATATTGAAACTAGCAAGTGTCTTGGGCAAGGAACCACCAAAGGGAACTTATATGTTCTTGAAGACACTAAACCCTCTTCTTTATCATGCGATTTGAGTTTGAATTGTTTTGTTTCAAATAATGCGATTTGGCATGCTAGATTAGGACACCCTCATCATAGGGCTCTTAACTTGTTACTGCCTAGCATTCAATTTCAAAATGAGGATTGTGAAGCGTGTATTCTTGGCAAACATTGCAAGACTGTTTTTCCTAAATCATCTAGTTTGTATGAAAATTGTTTTGATTTAATCCATTCAGATGTTTGGACTTCACCATGCATATCTAGAGATAATCATAAGTACTTTGTTACTTTTATTGATGAGAAATCAAAATATACATGGTTAACTTTGCTTCCATCTAAGGATCGTGTGCTTGAGGCATTTGTTAGTTTTCATGCTTATATCACCATCATTATAATGCTAAAATTAAAATTTTTCGTTCAGATAATGGTGGTGAATATACAAGTCATGCGTTCAAGCAATTCATATCCAAAAATGGGATTATTCATC
This sequence comes from Isatis tinctoria, assembly GCA_010577795.1. Taxonomy (NCBI): domain Eukaryota; kingdom Viridiplantae; phylum Streptophyta; class Magnoliopsida; order Brassicales; family Brassicaceae; genus Isatis; species Isatis tinctoria. The sequence continues at coordinate 24,747 of VHIU01000367.1, forward strand.
AAACTAGTTGTCCTTACACTCCACAACAAAATGGAGTGGCTGAAAGGAAGAATAGACATCTCATGGAAGTAGCTCGCTCTATGATGTTTCATACAAGTGTTCCAAAGAAATATTGGGGAGATGCAGTGGTTACGGCTTGCTATCTGATCAACAGAACACCAACCAAAGTCCTTCATGACATTTCACCTTTTGAGGTACTCACTAAGACCAAACCAGTACTTGATCACTTACGTGTGTTTGGTTGTGTGGCTTTTGTTTTAGTTCCAGGGGAGAACCGTAATAAGCTAGATGCTAAGAGCATGAAGAGTATGTTTATTGGTTACTCTACTACTCAAAAGGGATATAAGTGTTTGGTGCCAGAAACCGGCAAGGTCATGGTATCTCGTGATGTGAAGTTCTTTGAAGAGAAAGGGTACTTCACGGAAAAGGATTGGTCAAGCTTGGAGAACCTTGCTCAATCCCAGTCTGATAGAGCTACCAACTTACGTATACTCTTTCAAAATTTGGGAATCTCAATGCCTCCTCCCTCCACGCCTCCTCCGCCTACCTAAGTCCCGCTTGATCCTGAAGGGGAGAACGTCAATCATGATCATGATCAAGCTCATGAAGAAACAAATGAGGAGTCTCCAATTCAAACAAATGAGGAGGAACCTGGTCCAACACATGTGGAGGAACCAATACAAATGGTGATTGACCAACCTGCGCAAATGGAAGAGCAACTGGTGGATCAACCTATTGCATTAAGAAGAAGTCAGAGGATCAGAAAGGATCCCTCTAATTGGGTAAATACAAGAGTATACTACAATTGCCAAGCAGAAGGTCATCCAGAACAAGCTGTGTGCTCTTTTGCGCATTTTCCTGAAGAACATCAAGTGTTCATGAGTATTCTTGATCAAGAAGAAGTACCAAAAACATATGAAGAAGCCAAAGAACATAAGGTGTGGAGAGATGCGTGTGGAGAAGAAACGGGTGCAATGATAAAGAATCATACTTGGGATGAAGCAGATTTGCCCAAAGGAAAGAAGACAGTTAGTTCAAGATGGGTCTTCACAATCAAATATAAAAGCGACGGAGAAATAGAAAGATACAAGGCAAGGCTGGTTGCAAGAGGATTCACACAAACCTATGGAGAAGATTATCGTGATACTTTTGCTCCAGTAGCCAAATTGCATACAGTCCGAGTTGTACTTTCACTTGCAACAAACTTGGAGTGGGAATTGTGGCAAATGGATGTGAAGAATGCTTTTCTTCAAGGGGAGCTGGAAGAAGAGGTCTATATGACACCACCACCAGGCCTTGAAGACAGTATACAACCAGGAAAAGTACTTAGGCTGAGAAAAGCAATTTACGGTTTAAAGCAATCTCCAAGAGCATGGTATAGAAAACTGAGCTTCACCTTACTTGATCGTGGATTCAAGAGGTCTGAAGCTGATCATACTTTGTTCACCATGCAAAGCCAAGAAGGTATTGTAGTCATTCTCATATATGTTGATGATATCATCATATCAGGGGATGACAAGGTTGGTATCCAAAGCACTAAGGCTTATTTAAATTCGGTCTTTGATATTAAAGATCTTGGTAAGCTAAAGTACTTTCTTGGAATAGAAGTATGTAGATCAAAGGAAGGTCTCTTCTTATCCCAAAGAAAGTACACACTTGATCTTTTGCTTGAATCAGGAATACAGGATGAGACACCAATCAGGACTCCTATTGAAGATGCATACAAAGTACATCAAAGAGGAGAAAGCGAGGATGATCAACCGTTTGAAGATGCCAAACTATACCGAAGGCTTGTTGGTAAGTTAATATATCTTACTCTTACTCGTCCTGACTTGTGTTTTGCTGTGAACCAGGTCAGTCAGCACATGCAAGAGCCAAGGATGTCTCATTGGAGTATGATGAACCGGATTCTGCGATATTTAAAGGGAACATCAGAAAGAGGTCTTTGGATGGGTTGTAATGAAAGCTCAAGCATAGTAGGCTATTGTGATGCTGATTGGGCTGGTGATAGAGAAGATAGGAGATCAACTACAGGCTATTGCACGTTTGTTGGAGGCAATTTAGTAACTTGGAAGAGCAAGAAACAAAAGATCGTTTCATGCTCTAGCACGGAGGCTGAGTATAGAGCAATGAGAAGATTGACAACTGAATTGATGTGGCTAAAGATGTTATTGGAAGACTTGGGAATCAAGACACCACTTCCAATCACAATGCATTGTGATAATCAGGCTGCTATCCACATTGCTTCAAACTCAGTATTTCATGAAAGAACCAAGCACATTGAAGTGGATTGTCACAAGGTGAGAGAGCAGATGCAATTAGGAGTTATCTTGCCTTGCTATACACGGAGTTCAGAACAGCTAGCTGATATCTTTACTAAGGCGGCTACATTGAAGATATGTGAGTTCATCCATGAGAAGCTTGGACTCATGGATCTCACACAAGCACGTCCTGAAGACCCTAGACAATGAGGTTCACACTCTTTTCCTACATGGAGTTTTTTGTCCCACGAGGTTTTGCTACATGGAGGTTTTTAACGAGGTGAATCTACATAGTCCCAAGCTTAACCATCCTCGGTTTAAGCTTGAAGGGGAGTATTGAATATATTGAATATTGAAGAATATCAAAAGAAGAAAGAATTATTCAAGTACAAATGGATAAATCGGTATTCAGTGTGTGATCAAGTCAATGTGTGTATCCAAACACCTAAGTTGACTTCTAGAAGGTCTACACAAAGTCTTTGAGCGCCCAAGAGCAGTTTAAACCAAGGAGGGCGAGACAAAGGGGGGGTTAAAGTTCTTTAGTTTGTCCCTTGAATCATTTCTAATTCAAAATTGTGTCTACCACTTGTTTCTACTTACCTTGTCTATTTAAGCTCATTTCGGTTGTAAGCAACAAACACACAAGGAAATATACTCATCCTTGCTCATAAACTCCTTCTCTCAATTCGTGTTTCATTCTTGTTCTTAATCACAAACTTACTCTTCATCACACTTCTTACACAAAACACTCAGTTACTTCCGCTTTGTTAATTACTTTAAGCTCCAAACGGCTAGGAGCTTAAGCAAACCCGTGACCCTTGCTTCCTTTGGAGTCAAAGAGCTTAACTCCACACGTGACTCGCCCTTCCTCTTCACTTAAATACTCTTCTTTATTCACAAAGGATGTGAAGACCTTCTAGAAGACATCTGTGATGTTTGGACACACAAACTACTTCACCAAGAAGAGGAATGGCTCGTTCTTCATACAGCATGTACGGACATGTACGGTCATTGACTTGTACGGACATGCTTCATTTCTTCTTCTCTTCAATAGTGGGTAGATGTTTCTATGGACTTTGTTTTAGGATTGCCAAACATCAGGAAGAAGGATTCGATCTTTGTTGTTGTGGATCGATTCTCAAAGATGGCTCACTTCATTCCATGCAACAAGACCAATGATGCTACACAAATAGCTGACTTGTTCTTTAAGGAGGTGGTGAAGTATCATGGCATTCCACGCACCATAGTGTCAGACCGAGACACAAAGTTCTTAAGCCACTTTTGGAGAACACTATGGAGAAAGCTTGGAACAAAGCTTCTCTTCTCAACAACTTGCCATCCACAAACAGATGGGCAAACTGAGGTTGTCAACCGCACCCTCTCAACCCTTTTAAGGGCTACGGTTGGTAAAAACTTAAGGAATTGTGATATAAGACTCGGTGGTGAGACTTATATGCGGTCTGGATCAAGGGGGAGGATGGAACCACACGCTGGCTTTGACGCTCTCTCGTGATGGTTGTTGGATGGATGATGGTTCGACAAGACTTGGGACGCAAGGCTTGAAGTTGATATGGATTCCTCAAGCTGGCACGAAGGCTCTCTCTTGAAGGAACGGTTGATGGAGGTTGATGATGGATCGATGGCACCACAAGGAGGATGAAAGACTCCTTGATACAGCAACGCTTCTCTTGGCTACTCTCCTTCACACAAGAACAAGCAAGAACACTTTCTTAGGCGGCGGCTAAGAACTAGGTTGAACTGCGTTATTTTATTGATAGTAGGTTAAAAAAGAATACACGGCTGCAAGGGAGCTTTATAATAGCTCTATCAGCTAGCCCTAAGGCCGACTCAACAGAAAAGGAAATGATACAATTCGAAAATGCAAAAAACAAAACAAAAGGAAACATTGTCCGAACTTAAACAAATAAAAAGACTCTACTAGGACTCGAACTAAGGTTGTTGGCGAGCTCTTAGCCACTGGGAGACTCTCCTTTACCTGCACAAATCGTTAATATTGAGAATACTTTACCTTGGGTTAGCTTAGTTCGGCTGTCTTGTGGTTCGGTCTTGATTGGCTCTTCCTTGAAGTCTTCTTGTCCAATCTTTGGACCTCGTTCCTTGTCTTCTCCTTGAGCTTCCAACTCGAATATTAGCTGCTTAATGACTCTAGTACCTGCCAAAGGAATAGACTCACATTGCTTGACTTGGCATTGCTCATCTTGTACGTTTAGTCGCGCAAAGTCTTTGATGAGGTCAGGTTCCTTAGTTGAGTTCTCTTCTTGTGGTTCTGGCCTCAAACATTGGAACTCGTGGGTGTTGATGAGTGCAGCTACAGCTCTATTGAACCCTTCTCTGAGTCGTCTAGTCTTGGATCGAGTCATGGGTGAATCTTTGACAATAGGAATGATCGGTTCTAGCTGGTCCGGTTCCATGTCCACATCATTCCCTCCCTCTTCTAAAGGTTTTGTCCTCAAAACTGTGTCTTCTGCGTCATAAGGAGATAGATCAGTAACATTAAAACTATTAGACACTTTCATTTCACCTGGCAGCTCCAGCTTGTATGCATTGTTGTTGATACGCTCCAAGACTCGGAATGGACCATCTCCACGGGGTGCAAGCTTGGAATTCCTTTGATTAGGAAACCTCTCCTGTCTGAAATGTAACCACACCCATTCTCCTGGTTGAAACACCATCTCTTTGCGTCCTTTATCAGCTTGCTTCTTGTAGTTCTCGGTCTTCTTTAAGATGTTTTCTCTAGTCTTTTCATGAAGCTTCTTAATAAACTCACTTTTCCTGACACCATCTAGATTAACTTGCTCAATTTGTGGAATTGGCGTAAGATCAAGTGGGGTAGTGGATTAAAACCATAAACAACTTCAAATGGTGACATCTTAGTAGCAGAATGAGTAGCATGGTTATATGCAAATTCGATAAATGGCAAACAATCTAACCATGTCTTTAAGTTACGCCCAAGAGTACTCTTAAAAGTGTAGAGAGAGTACGGTTTACCACTTCTGTTTGTCCATCTGTTTGAGGATGGCAAGTCGTGGAGAATAGCAACTTGGTTCCCAGTTTTCTCCATAGGGTCCTCCAGAAATGGCTGAGGAACTTCGTATCTCGGTCAGAGACTATGGTCCTTGGCACTCCATGTAAGCGTACCACTTCTTTGAAAAACAAATCCGCGGTTTGTGTAGCATCATTGGATTTGTCACAAGGAATGAAGTGTGCCATCTTGGAAAAACGATCCACAACAACAAGAATAGAATCCTTGTGTCTGATCTTGGGCAGTCCTAACACAAAGTCCATAGACACATCCACCCAAGGTGCGTTAGGAATAGGTAAGGGTAAGTAAAGGCCATGTGGGTGTAACCTGGACTTGGCTTGTGACACGGTACACATCTAGAGCAATGCTTCTCTACGTCCTTCTTCAAGTGTGGCCAAAAGAAATGATCAGCTACCACAGCCAGTGTTTTGTCTACACCGAAATGTCCCATAAGTCCTCCTCCATGTGCTTCCGTGAGTATCAAATCTCGCATTGAGCATTGAGGAATGCATAATCTCTTATCCCTGAAAAGATAGCCATCATGTAAGTAGAAAGATCCAAAAGCTCCTTTGCATGCTTGATAAGCTTCTCCCAGCTCCGGATCATCCTTGTACAGCTCCTTCATGTGTTCAAACCCAAGTACTTTGGCCTCCATGGTAGATATGAGAATGAATCGCCTAGACAAAGCATCAGCCACCACATTCTCCTTCCCTTTCTTGTACTTGATTGCATAAGGGAACGTTTCTATGAACTCCAACCACTTGGCATGTCGTCTCTTCAAGGAAGTTTGGCCTCTTAGATGCTTCAAGGTCTCGTGATCAGTATGAATTATGAACTCCTTGGACAGCAAGTAATGTTGCCATGTTTCTAAGGCGCGGACCAATGCATATAGCTCCTTGTCGTATGTTGGGTAGTTGAGTGTAGCTCCACTCAGTTTCTCACTAAAGAATGCCACTGGTCTTCTTCTCTGGTGTAGCACAGCTCCTATGCCCAGTCCGGATGCATCACACTCTACTTCAAACATTTCTTCAAAGTCTGGTAGAGCAAGAACCGGTGCTTCAGTCAGCTTCGCCTTTAGCGTGTTGAAAGCTGCTTCTTGCGAGGGTCCCCATGAGAATGGCACGTTCTTCTTGATCACAGCAGTAAGAGGGGCAGCAAGAGTACTGAAGTCGCGCACAAATCTCCTATAGAAGCTAGCCAATCCGTGGAAGCTTCTCACATGTCCGATTGTTGTTGGTGTAGGCCATTCCTTGATCGCTTTGATCTTCTCCTCATCCACTCTTAAACCCTGTTCACTAACAACAAATCCTAAAAAGACAAGCTCATTAGTACAAAAGGTGCACTTCTTAAGGTTGGCATATAGACCTTCCTTTCGAAGTGTTTTAAGCACTAGTTCAAGATGTTGTAGATGATCACTTAGGTTCTTACTATAGATAAGTATGTCATCGAAATAGACAACTACAAATTTACTTATGTAAGCTCGAAGAACCTGGTTCATAAGGCGCATGAAGGTACTTGGTGCATTTGTCAAACCAAATGGCATGACTAGCCACTCATATAACCCTTGCTTGGTCTTGAAGGCAGTCTTCCACTCATCTCCTTCCTTCATTCGGACTTGGTGGTAACCGCTTTTCAAGTCTACCTTTGAGAAGAGTGTGGATCCACTCAATTCATCAAGCATATCATCTAGGCGCGGGATAGGATGCCTATACTTGATGGTGATGTTGTTGATGGCTCTACAGTCCACGCACATCCTCCATGTCCCATCTTTCTTAGGTACAAGTAAGACTGGTACTGCGCATGGGCTTAAGCTCTCACGTATGTATCCTTGTCCATTAGGTCTCGCACTTGTTTCTCTAGTTCTTTAGACTCTTCAGGGTTCATACGGTATGCTGCCTTGTTTGGTAAGGCTGAGCCTGGCACGAGATCAATCTGGTGCTCTATGCCACGGATGGGAGGAAGTCCAGGCGGTATGTCTTCCGGGAACACATCTTGGAACCTGTCTAACAAAGTCTGAACTTCTAAAGGTACTCTTAACTCGTTGGTACCTGTTCTCAAACACTCTTTGTAAACCATTAGTATCACAGTGCCCTTGGCACCAAGGGTCTTACAAACGTCTCTCGAAGTTAGATAGAGACTTGGTTTACTTACCTTAGGTCCTTTGTTCATGTGGATATACATCTCGTGAACTTCAGTTGGACTAAGTGGCGCAAGATTGAACTTACGGCCATTGTGTGTAAAAGAGTAATGGTTGGTGCGTCCATCATGTATGGCTCTTCGATCAAATTGCCAAGGCCTTCCAAGTAGGAGGTGTCCAGCTTGCATGGGCAATATGTCGCACATGATCTCGTCTTGGTAGTTGCCAATGCTAAAGGGTACCACCACTTGCTCAGTGACCTTCAACTCCACGTTCTCATTGAGCCATTGAAGAGGATAAGGTCTCGGGTTTGGTTCGCTCCAAGCCTAGCTTATCCACAAGAACTTGACTCGCAACATTAGTACAAGAACCACCGTCTATCACCAAACTACATACCTTGCCTTTGATGGTGCATTTGGTGTGGAATAGGTTCTCTCTTTGTGCTTGCTCGGTTGGGTTTACTTGAGCACTTAGCACACGCCTAGTGACCAAGAGTTCTCCATGATCCGGATATACAAGATCTTCCTCTTGATCAGTTAGATTCAGCTCGTTCTCATCTTCAGTCTCATAATCTCCAGTAGAAGTAATGAGCATCACGCGTTGGTTGGGGCAATCTCTAGCCATGTGACCTCTTCCCTGACACTTAAAACAAATAATGTCACGGGTCCTTGATTGAGTACTAGGGAACTTACCTTGCTCTCCACGGTTTGGTTTGGGAGTCTCATTGGTTTTGCTCTTGAATCGAGAATCTATCTCAACCGCTTTGCCCTTGTCTTGAGTTTTGGAAGTGCTTGCAACCCACGGTTGTGAGTTTCGGTTTCGTTGGCTAAGTGATGTCTTGCGCTTAATCTGCTGCTCGGTCATGACAGCCAAATGTAGCAATTCGTAGAGTCCATTGTACTGAGCTCTCTCCACTTTCCTAGCTATCCTGTCTTGCAAGCCATCAATGAATTGCGCCATAAGAGCCTCCTCGGATTCTTCTAGCTCCAAAGAGTTCATCAGCTTCTCGAATTCTTCAAAGTAATCCTCCACACTTCTTGTTCCCTGAGACAACTTACGAAATCGTTTTTGCAAATCTCTATGGAAGTGTTCAGGAATGTACCTAGCCCTTAGAAGGCTTTTCATGTCTAGCCAAGCTAGTATGGGTCCAAAACGTTGCCTCCTTCTCTCGGCTACGGTTCTATCCCACCAAGCTAGAGCGTTCTCGGTCAATTGAGCTGCTGCCACAGCTACCTTCTTCCTCTCATTGTATCCGTAGCACTCAAAGATGTGCTCTAGTCTCCTTTCCCAATCTAGGTAAGCTTCGGGATCAGACTTTCCTGCAAAAGTAGGAGGAGTTAGTTTAATACCATACTTGTTGTCTCGGACATCATCATCTCGGCCTTGGTTTCTCCTATAAGGTTCGTGTCTCCTCTGGTTATTTCTCCTATAACCGTCGGGTGGATCCTCTTCTTGATCAGTTTGATCATCTTCTTCATGTTCTTGGCGTGGTTGTACAATGGGATTGCCTCGTATGGGTCCTCGCCTAGGTTGTTCCAAGCGTCCAATGCGTTCACCAAACTCAGTTCGCAATGTGCCAACTTGTTGTCCCACGTGCCTCATCTCCTCACGCAAAGCAGCTAGCATTTGCATCATGGCGTCTGGTGGTGCTCCGTCCCCCATATGTCCTTGCAACACTTCAACAAACGGTTAAAAATACCACAGAAAATAAAAGAAAAGACAAGTAAAACAAGAGTAGAAATAAAAACAACGAACTCGGAAAGAAATAAAGGAAAAGGATACTTGACAAAACCAAAAAGGAAATAGCTTAAAACAAGAAAGGCAAACCTAGAACTCGACTCGACTTGATCTATCAATCCTAGGGTGACAAACTCGGCGGCTAAGGAGGCTACAAAGATCTAGCAACCTAAACCACAAGCGATAACACTCCAAGAACAAAGAACAACCCGAAATCTACTCTTAGACAAACCGCAACAAAAACTCAAACTATGGTTTATATTTTTTTTTTTTTTTTTTTTTTTTTGAATAAGATCTAAACAAGAACGAAAAGCAAAAGACAGAAACTAAATCAACTGATCTAAACAAAAAACAAAGAAGAACAGGAGATCGTAAAGGATAGAAAACCAAAGGTGGAACCTTTGGCTCTGATACCAAAATGATATAAGACTCGGTGGTGAGACTTATATGCGGTCTGGATCAAGGGGGAGGATGGAACCACACGCTGGCTTTGACGCTCTCTCGTGATGGTTGTTGGATGGATGATGGTTCGACAAGACTTGGGACGCAAGGCTTGAAGTTGATATGGATTCCTCAAGCTGGCACGAAGGCTCTCTCTTGAAGGAACGGTTGATGGAGGTTGATGATGGATCGATGGCACCACAAGGAGGATGAAAGACTCCTTGATACAGCAACGCTTCTCTTGGCTACTCTCCTTCACACAAGAACAAGCAAGAACACTTTCTTAGGCGGCGGCTAAGAACTAGGTTGAACTGCGTTATTTTATTGATAGTAGGTTAAAAAAGAATACACGGCTGCAAGGGAGCTTTATATAGCTCTATCAGCTAGCCCTAAGGCCGACTCAACAGAAAAGGAAATGATACAATTCGAAAATGCAAAAAACAAAACAAAAGGAAACATTGTCCGAACTTAAACAAATAAAAAGCTCTACTAGGACTCGAACTAAGGTTGTTGGCGAGCTCTTAGCCACTGGGAGACTCTCCTTTACCTGCACAAATCGTTAATATTGAGAATACTTTACCTTGGGTTAGCTTAGTTCGGTTGTCTTGTGGTTCGGTCTTGATTGGCTCTTCCTTGAAGTCTTCTTGTCCAATCTTTGGACCTCGTTCCTTGTCTTCTCCTTGAGCTTCCAACTCGAATATTAGCTGCTTAATGACTCTAGTACCTGCCAAAGGAATAGACTCACATTGCTTGACTTGGCATTGCTCATCTTGTACGTTTAGTCGCGCAAAGTCTTTGATGAGGTCAGGTTCCTTAGTTGAGTTCTCTTCTTGTGGTTCTGGCCTCAAACATTGGAACTCGTGGGTGTTGATGAGTGCAGCTACAGCTCTATTGAACCCTTCTCTGAGTCGTCTAGTCTTGGATCGAGTCATGGGTGAATCTTTGACAATAGGAATGATCGGTTCTAGCTGGTCCGGTTCCATGTCCACATCATAAAGGTAGAACGCGAAGCATGGGATACAAGTTTGGGATCCAAAAAATGTTGTGTTAGGTTTCTAAGCAAAACTATTTTCGCAAAACTTCTTGTAAAAATAGAACGCGAAACATGGGATACAAGTTTGTGTTCCAAAAGAGAACTTTAATGTGTACCTTATAAAAGCTTTGAAAGCATATTTGTGGTCCAAAAAATGTTCGATGATGTTTCTAAACAAAACTATTTTCCCAAAACTTCTAATAAAGATAGAACGCGAAGCATGGGATACAAGTTTGTGTTCCAAAAGAGAACTTAAAGTGTACCTTATAACAACTTAGAAAGCATATTTGGGGTCAAAAAAATGTCTTATGAGGTTTCTAAGCAAAACTATTTTTGCAAAACTTCTTGTAAAGGTAGAACGCGAAGCATGGGATACAAGTTTGGTTCCAAAAGAGCACTTTAATGTGTACCTTATAAAAGCTTAGAAAGCATATTTGGGGTCCACAAAATGTCCTACGAGGTTTCTAAGCAAAACTATTTTCGCAAAACTTCTTGTAAAGGTAGAACGCGAAGCATGGGATACAAGTTTGTGTACCAAAAGGGCACTTTAATGTGTACCTTATAAAAGCTTAGAAGGCATATTTGGGGTCCAAAAAATGTCCTGTGAGGTTTCTAAGGAAAACTATGTTCGCAAAACTTCTTGTAAAAATAGAACGCGAAGCATGGTATACAAGTTTGTGTTCCAAAAGAGACCTTTATTGTGTACCTTGTTGATATGATCATGGATGGCACTGAAGAAGGAGAGCTTGAACCGGATGATGAACCAGTTGTTGAAGCCATGGAAGGACATGAACCGGAGCTTGTAGCTGAGGACGCCTTGCTTGTACCAGCAGGAGCCATGACCAGGGCCAGAACCAAACAGCTATATAAGTCTCTAAGTGCACTACTTAGCTCAGTGGAGAACCAGATCAACCTTATTGAAGATCAAGTGCAACCAGTCCATTTAGTAAGCTTCACGGAAGATTTAGGAAAACTCAAGACTGATTTAGGAAACCCTTCCTAAATGAAAAGCATGAGACCGTCGTTTTTAGGATCTTCTTCCTAAACACCAAGTCACGTTTCCTAAATTCAAGTTAAGTCCGAGACAAGGAGGGAAAGTCAAGACCGTGGTGATCTGAAGAGTTATTCAACACAACTTTATTTCAGTCAAGTCTTTATTAGTTATTGTCTTGTTTTTCCGTGTTGTCTCGTTATTATTTTCGAGAAGTCATAAAACAAACTCTATATGTACTTCGAGAAATATTCAATCAAATAACAAGTTGTCTTTGATCATTGTGATTGTCTTAGAGAGTGAATCTCTGTTGTTCTTCGTGAACAAACTCTGTTGCTTGGTGAGTCATATCCAAACAACAACCTTCTCTATCGTCTAAGTGAGTCATATCTTAGGATAGTGAAGTTCGGTATATCAAGAGCCATTCCGCAACTCTTGTGTGACCTATCGACCCATCCCTTTGTTCTTCAAGCTAGTAGCTTACTGAGTTCAAAGTTTATCCAACAAAACCAACCCTCCAAAGTTCAATCCGTGGGAGTTTCGTATTAAGTGGTATCAGAGCAGCTTTGGGGTTATTGGTATCGAAATTTCTGGCCATCTTCTCATCTTTTCATCTATCATAAAATTCTTATCTATCTATCTGTTCTCTGGTTGAGTTTATCCTATTTAAAAAAAAAAAGTAATATCCAAGACTAGGAGAAATCGGTCTTGTTGGAAAGAGACAAAAGTTTTAGGAACCAGGAGAAATCGGTTTCTAGGATAGATCAATCAACCAGAACCAAAAATCTTGCAATCTGTCTATCTAACTCTTCAAATTCTGTTGTTGTTTGGATCGATTCATTGGGTTTGATCGGATTTGTTCTACTAGAACTCTTGAGTTTTCGCCAACACCAAGTCGAGAGACCAAACACTTGTGAGAAAGAGGGTTATTACACTGATTCGTTTGTTGAATTGGTTGCAGGAGAACATAAAGCGGTTCAACTTGGAGAACTCTGTTTTTATCTAACTTGTTTGTTCATTTTATCAGGATATGATGTCTGATCATAGCGAAAACGAACAGGAAAACAATCCAGGTCTTTCAAAATTTCAGATGAAGGCATTAATGGGAGAGATGACGCGATTAATGAGAGTTGAGATGGAATCTGTCCATGCACGACTTGATCGCATCCAAGAGGATACTCAGGGCCGACCTCAACAAAACGATGGAGGAACTGGCCAATCTCGCAACAACCAAAGACGATCACAGAACCAAGAGGAAAGGGAATCTGATCACAATTCCAGTGGAAGCCGAGGTGGTACCAGAAGACCGAGGCAGGACAATCATCTAGGAAGTCTTAAGTTGAAGATTCCTTCCTTTCATGGGAAAAATGATCCTGACGCCTATCTTGAGTGGGAAAAGAAAATCGAATTGGTTTTCGATTGCCAAAACTACTCAGAGATCAAAAAGGTAAGATTGGCTGCCACTGAATTTCATGGTTATGCTATTAACTGGTGGGATCAGATTGTGACAAGCAGGAGAAGATCAGGAGAACCAGCCGTGGATACGTGGGAAGAGATGACTAATCTCATGAGGAAAAGATTTGTGCCTAGCCACTACCATCGTGATCTGCATCAAAGGCTTAGACGATTGGTTCAAGGAACTAAAAGCGTGGAAGACTACTGCCAAGAGATGGAGACACTGATGATCAAAGTTGATGCTGTTGAAGATCCGGAAGCCACAATGGCTAGATTCCAAGGAGGACTCAATCGTGAGATCCAAGATAGATTGGAGATGCATGAATACGACTGTCTAGAAGAGATGCTCCACAAAGCGATCTTAGTTGAGCAACAAGTCAAGAGGAAGAATTTTCCTAAGTCTGTGTACAATCCAAGTGCTAAGTCTAGCTACCAAGACAAGGGTAAACCTCTAACTAAGTCTTCTTCCGATTTTAAAACTAATCCACCTTCTAGTGTTGTTAAAGGAAAAACAGAGGAACCTACTACCACACGATCCAGAGATATGAGATGTTTCAAGTGTCATGGTCTTGGACACTTTGCTAAGGAATGCACCAACAAGAAGGTCATGATCGTGTTGGAGAATGGGGAAGTAGAATCCGAGGATGAAGAACCACAATCCGATTCTGAAGAAGAGCATGTGGACTACCCTGCCCATGGAGAACTCTTTGTTAATAGAAGAACTTTGAGTGTGCAACCTAAACCGAGGGAGCATGAGCAGAGAGAGAACCTCTTTCACACCAGATGTCTTGTTAAGGATAAGGTCTGTAGTTTGATCGTGGATGGAGGCAGCTGCACCAATGTGGCGAGTGAAACCTTGTTAAGAAACTCGGATTGAGTGTGAAGAAGCATCCGCGACCATATCCACTACAATGGCTAAACGAAACAGGGGAGATGAAGGTGAGCCAACAAGTTTCGGTCCCAATCACCATTGGAAGGTACCAGGATGAGATACTTTGTGATGTACTTCCTATGGAGGCTGGACATATTCTTTTAGGAAGGCCTTGGCAATATGATAAGAAGGCAGTCCATGATGGGTTCACAAACCGTCACACCTTTGAGCATCAGGGAAAGAAGATTATCTTAGCTCCACTCTCACCTCAAGAGGTACACCGAGACCAATTGCTTTTGAAAGAAAGAAGAGAGCAGGCCAAACGAGATAAGGAAGCCAAAGCATCAAAAGAAAACGACTCTACAAAGGTAACGAAGTCCAACTTCTTTGCTAAGCCTAATGAGATCAAGCAAGCTTTGTTTGCTAATCGAACTATGCTTTTACTGGTTTTTAAAGAAACACTAATGTCTTCTTCTAACCATGCACTGGAGTTTCCAGTGAGAGTTTGAGTCTCTTTTGCAAGGATTCAGGGATGTGTTTGCAGATGAGAATCCGGAAGGCTTACCACCAATCAGAGGTATCGAACATCAAATTGATTTCATACCCGGCGCTTCTCTTCCGAACAGACCAGCATACAGGACCAATCCTGTTGAGACCAAAGAGCTGCAGAAACAGATCAACGAGCTCATGGAGAAAGGGTACATCAGGGAAAGCATGAGTCCATGCGCAGTTCCAGTTCTCCTTGTGCCTAAGAAAGATGGCAGCTGGCGTATGTGTGTGGATTGCAGAGCAATCAACAACATAACAGTTAAGTACAGACATCCCATCCCTAGGCTAGATGATATGCTAGATGAGCTTCATGGATCATGTATCTTTTCTAAAATCGATTTGAGAAGTGGATATCATCAAATTAGAATGAATGAAAGGGGATGAATGGAAAACTGCTTTCAAAACAAAGCTAGGGCTGTACGAATGGTTAGTTATGCCTTTTGGTTTAACCAATGCACCTAGTACTTTCATGAGATTGATGAATCATGTTCTGAGGGCTTTCATAGGAGTTTTTGTTGTTGTATACTTCGACGATATACTTGTTTACAGCAAAACTTTTGAAGAACATAATAATCATCTTATGGCGGTTTTAGAAGTGCTTAGGAAAGAAAAGTTATATGCTAACTTGAAGAAATGCACTTTTGGGACAGATAATCTCGTGTTTTTGGGTTTTGTTTTGAGTGCAGATGGCATCAAAGTGGATGAGGAGAAGGTTAAAGCTATCAGAGAATGGCCAAGTCCTAAAACCGTGAGTGAGGTCAGAAGCTTTCATGGTCTAGCCGGTTTTTACAGAAGATTTGTGAAGGACTTTAGCACAATAGCTGCTCCTCTAACCGAAGTCATCAAGAAGAATGTGGGATTCAAGTGGGAACAAGCGCAAGAAGATGCATTTCAAACCTTGAAAGGGAAGTTAACTAATGCACCTCTTCTTGTTTTGCCTGATTTCATGAAAACTTTTGAGATTGAGTGTGATGCCTCAGGAGTTGGAATTGGTGCTGTCTTAATGCAGGATAGGAAACCAATCGCTTACTTCAGTGAGAAGCTTGGAGGAGCCACTCTCAATTACCCCACATACGACAAAGAACTCTATGCACTTGTGAGAGCCTTGCAAACTTGGCAGCATTACCTTTGGCCTAAAGAGTTCGTGGTGCACACTGATCATGAGACTCTCAAGCACTTGAAAGGACAGCAAAAGCTTAACAAAAGACACGCCAGATGGATTGAATTCATCGAGACCTTTCCATATGTCATTCGGTACAAGAAAGGTAAAGAAAATGTTGTTGCTGATGCTCTGTCTCGAAGGTATGTGCTCATCTCTACTCTTGATGCTAAGTTTCTTGGTTTTGAACAAATTAAAGAGTTGTATGAGATTGATCCGGATTTCAAAGAACCTTATCTTGCTTGTTCTAAATCCGCAAATGGAAAATTCTTTAGGAATGATGGGTATCTGTTTTATACCAATCGTTTATGTGTTCCTAATTGCTCTTTGAGAGAATTACTAGTCAGGGAAGCCCATGGAGGAGGCTTGATGGGGCATTTTGGAATTGCTAAAACCTTGAAGGTGATACAAGAACACTTCTACTGGCCACGCTTGCAAAGGGACGTTGAAAGAATCTGTGGCAGATGTGTTACATGTAAGCAATCTAAGTCCACGGTACAGCCAAATGGTTTGTATACTCCTCTTCCTATTCCTTCTCATCCTTGGAATGACATATCTATGGATTTTGTGCTTGGAATGCCTAGGACTAGAACTGGGAAGGATTCCATCTTTGTTGTCGTTGATAGATTTTCTAAGATGGCTCATTTCATTCCATGTCACAAAACTGATGATGCTTTGCATATAGCCGATTTGTTCTTTAAGGAAATCATTCGTTTGCATGGCATGCCTAGATCGATTGTGTCTGATAGAGATACAAAGTTCTTGAGTTACTTCTGGAAAACGCTTTGGTCTAAGTTAGGTACTAAGTTGTTGTTTTCAACTACTTGTCACCCACAAACTGATGGACAAACTGAAGTAGTTAATCGGACTTTGTCTACTTTGTTGAGAGCTGTGATTAAAAAGAATCTCAAAACTTGGGAAGAGTGTTTACCACATGTTGAGTTTGCATATAATCATTCTGTGCATTCGGCTACTAAGTATTCCCCATTTGAGATTGTGTATGGTTTCAATCCTTTGTCACCTTTGGATCTAATGTCGTTGCCTTTGAGTGAAAGAATTAGCTTAGATGGCGAGAAGAAAGCTAAACTTGTCAAACAGATTCATGAGAAAGCCAGGATCAACATTGAGGAAAAGACCAAGCAATATGCTAAACAAGCCAACAAGGGTCGGCGTGAGCTTGTTTTCGATGTTGGAGATCTAGTCTGGGTTTACTTGAGGAAGGATCGATTTCCAGCTGAAAGAAAGTCCAAACTTATGCCAAGAGTTGATGGACCATTCCAGATTGTCAAGCGAATCAACAAGAATGCGTATCAAGTTGATTTGGAAGGTAAGTACAAAGTGAGTTCAAGCTTTAATGTTTCTGACTTGATTCCTTTTGTTGCAGATGATCCAGATTTGAGGTCAAATCCTTTTAAAGCGGGAGGGGATGATATGATCATGGATGGCACTGAAGAAGGAGAGCTTGAACCGGATGATGAACCAGTTGTTGAAGCCATGGAAGGACATGAACCGGAGCTTGTAGCTGAGGACGCCTTGCTTGTACCAGCAGGAGCCATGACCAGGGCCAGAACCAAACAGCTATATAAGTCTCTAAGTGCACTACTTAGCTCAGTGGAGAACCAGATCAACCTTATTGAAGATCAAGTGCAACCAGTCCATTTAGTAAGCTTCACGGAAGATTTAGGAAAACTCAAGACTGATTTAGGAAACCCTTCCTAAATGAAAAGCATGAGACCGTCGTTTTTAGGATCTTCTTCCTAAACACCAAGTCACGTTTCCTAAATTCAAGTTAAGTCCGAGACAAGGAGGGAAAGTCAAGACCGTGGTGATCTGAAGAGTTATTCAACACAACTTTATTTCAGTCAAGTCTTTATTAGTTATTGTCTTGTTTTTCCGTGTTGTCTCGTTATTATTTTCGAGAAGTCATAAAACAAACTCTATATGTACTTCGAGAAATATTCAATCAAATAACAAGTTGTCTTTGATCATTGTGATTGTCTTAGAGAGTGAATCTCTGTTGTTCTTCGTGAACAAACTCTGTTGCTTGGTGAGTCATATCCAAACAACAACCTTCTCTATCGTCTAAGTGAGTCATATCTTAGGATAGTGAAGTTCGGTATATCAAGAGCCATTCCGCAACTCTTGTGTGACCTATCGACCCATCCCTTTGTTCTTCAAGCTAGTAGCTTACTGAGTTCAAAGTTTATCCAACAAAACCAACCCTCCAAAGTTCAATCCGTGGGAGTTTCGTATTACTTGTAAAAGCTCAGAAAGCATATTTGGGGACCAAAAAATGTCCTATGAGGTTTGTAAACAAAACTATTTTCGCAAAACTTCTTATAAAGGCAGAACGCGAAGCATGGGATAGAAGTTTGTGTTCCAAAAGACAACTTTAATGTGTACCTTATAAAAGCTTAGAAGCATATTGGGGCCAAAAATGTCCAACGAGGTTTCTAAGCAAAACTATTTTCGCAAAACTTCTTGTAAAGGTAGAACGCGAAGCATGGGATACAAGTTTGTATTCCAAAAGGGCACTTTAATGTGTACCTTGTAAAAGCTCAAAAAGCATATTTGGGGACAAAAAAATATCCTATGAGGTTTCTAAACAAAACTATTTTCGCAAAACTTCTTATAAAGGTAGTACGCGAAGCATGGGATACAAGTTTGTGTTCCAAAAGAGAACTTTAATGTGTACCTTATAAAAGCTTAGAAAGCATATTTGGGATCCAAAAAATGTCCTGTTAGGTTTCTAAGCAAAACTATTTTCGCAAAACTTCTTGTAAAAATAGAACGGGAAACATGGGATACAAGTTTGTGTTCCAAAAAAGAACTTTAATGTGTACCTTATAAAAGCTCAAAAAGCATATTTGGGGACCAAAAAATATCCTATGAGGTTTCTAAGCAAAACTATTTTCGCAAAACTTCTTATAAAGGTAGAACACGAAGCATGGGATACAAGTTTGTGTTCCAAAAGAGAACTTTAATGTGTACCTTATAAAAGCTTAGAAAGCATATTTGGGATTCAAAAAATGTCTTGTTAGGTTTCTAAGCAAAACTATTTTCGCAAAACTCTTGTAAAAATAGAACGCGAAACATGGGATACAAGTTTGTGTTCCAAAAGAGAACTTTAATATGTACCTTATAAAAGCTTTGAAAGCATATTTGGGGTCCAAAAAATGTCTTATGAGGTTTCTAAGCAAAACTATTTTCGCAAAACTTCTTAATAAGGTAGAAAGCGAAGCATGGGATACAAGTATGTGTTCCAAAGGAGAACTTTAATGTGTACCTTATAAAAGCTTAGAAAGCATATTTGGGGTCCAAAAAATGTCCGATGATGTTTCTAAACAAAACTATTTTCCCAAAACTTGATATAAGAACCGGTGGTGGATCTTATAGATGGAATGGAATCTGAATTGATGGGAACCTCCAGATGGTGATCACCAATCCTTTGGCTCAGTTGATAGTTGAAGATGATGATCTAACACGATGGCGATCGCTTCTCTCGTGTGGGATCTATGGAATGGACGAAGTTGATGGAATGAGTCACGACACAACAGAACAGGCTCGTTCTCTTGATACGGTGAGGCTCCTATCCTTGCAAGAATCACTCAAACAAGAACAAGAACAAGGGCTGAGAATTCTCTTCTCGGTTTGTCAAGGCAAACTGACTCGTATATTGATATGGGTAAAAAGCGTGACCACAACGGCTGCATATGGGACCTTATTAATAGTCCTTCAGCCTTGAACCTTCTAGGGTTCGACACAAAAACAACAAGCAAAGACTCTAAACAACAGGACTTGTAAATCGTAATTAAAGGAAAACTACAAGGCGTCCAACATGGAGCCATTTATGGAAACTAAGAGTTCGATTGTTTTAAACATAAAGAACACGAAAATAAACTAAGTGATTGGTGCACCGGTTCCTCCTGCAAGAACAGAATAGTAATTATAAACCTTACCTGACTTACCCTTTGGAATGGTTGGATAGATTGGTGTGTGAGTTTCCTTGAGGGTGTGAGTCTTCTCGCTTGAAGTCTTGATCTCCGAGTTGTCTGGTTCTTGAAGTTCTTGATGCTTGAGCTTGATAGCTTCTTCTTCAGTTAGCTTGATTTGTCCGAAGTCTTCAGCTAAATTCTTGATGATAGTGTTAGGTGTTAACTCTCCAAGTGTAGCTTCTAGGTCCTTCTCACGGTGGTCTTGTCCTTTTGGCGTTTGCTCATGCTCGGTCTCCTCTTTGGGATCAATCCAGCCGAGTTCTTCAGGATCCAAAGAGTAGATATGGGCTTGTATAGCTGCATTGAATCTCTTCCTGAGTTGTTTAGATTTGGATCGTGTCATTGGACCATCATTCACGGTTGGTGGTTCTAGCTCCGACTGTATGTTTATATCATTCCCTCCTTCTTCAAGAGGTTTTGTCCTCAAAACTGATTCTCCTGCATCATATGGAGATAGATCAGCAACATTAAAAGTGTGAGAGATATTAAACTCACCTGGCAGGTCTAAGTGATAGGCATTGTCATTGATCTTGGCTAGGACTTTGAATGGGCCATCTCCTCTTGGTGCTAGCTTCGAAGCTCGCTTGTTCTGAAACCTCTCCTGCCTCATATGCATCCACACCCAATCTCCTGGTTCAAATGATTGTTGGCGTTTTCCCTTGTCAGCATTGCGCTTGTACTCCTCGGTCTTCTTCTCTATGTTGGCCTTAGCAGTCTCATGTAGCTTCTTGATAAGCTCTCCTCGTTTTATTCCATCTTGGCTAACCTGATCAACTAAAGGAATAGGGACAAGATCTATGGGCGATAGAGGGTTAGTGCCATAAACAATCTCAAATGGTGAGAATTTTGTGGCAGAATGCCGTGACCTGTTATAGGCAAACTCAATGAATGGAATGCATTCTAGCCAAGTATTCATGTTCTTTCCAAGTGTGGCTCTAAGTAAAGTGGAAAGAGTACGGTTTACCACTTCTGTCTGTCCATCTGTTTGGGGATGACAGGTGGTGGAGAAAAGAAGCTTGGTTCCTAACTTCCTCCACAAGGTCCTCCAAAAGTGGCTCAAGAACTTGGTGTCTCGGTCAGACACAATAGTTCTCGGTATCCCATGCAAACGTACAACTTCTTTGAAGAATAGATTCGCAGTTTGAGTGGCATCATTTGTCTTATCACATGGAATGAAATGGGCCATCTTTGAAAACCGATCAACAACCACAAAGATAGAATCCTTGTGTTGAATCTTGGGCAGACCTAAAACAAAATCCATGGAAATATCCTCCCAAGGAGCATTAGGAATAGGTAAAGGCATATAAAGACCATGGGGATGAGATTTGGACTTAGCCTTGTGGCACTGAACGCATCTAGCACAGAATCTCTCCACGTCTTTCTTTAGGTGAGGCCAATAGAAATGCTCCATGACAACAGCTAAGGTCTTGTCTACTCCGAAATGTCCCATGAGCCCTCCTCCGTGAGCTTCACTCAGCACCAACTCTCGCATGGAACCCTGTGGAATACACAAGCATTTATCTCTGAACAAGAAACCTTCATGTAAATAAAAGGCAGAGAAACTCCCTTTGCCGTGTTCTTTGTAGCACTCTCCAAGCTCAGGATCATCTTTGTACAACTCCTTGATGTGCTCAAATCCTAAAACCTTTGCCTCCATAGTCGCAATCAGCAGATGTCTTCTTGATAAGGCATCGGCAACCACATTTTCTTTCCCTTTCTTGTACTTGATTACATATGTGAATGTCTCCACGAATTGTAACCACTTTGCGTGCCTCTTCTTGAGGTTAGTCTGTCCTCTTAGATGCTTCAAGGTCTCGTGGTCTGTGTGTATGATGAACTCCTTTGGCAAGAGATAATGTTGCCAAGTTTCTAAGGCTCGGACCAATGCATAGAGCTCCTTATCGTATGTAGGATAGTTCAGCGTGGCTCCACTTAGTTTTTCACTGAAGAAAGCTACTGGTCTCTTTCCTTGGTGTAGAACAGCTCCAATGCCTAGACCAGATGCATCACACTCTACTTCAAATGTCTCTTCAAAGTTAGGTAAGGCTAGAACTGGTGCGTGCGTCAAGCGTTCCTTCAAGGTGCTGAAGGCCGTTTCTTGAGCTGGTCCCCAAGAGAATGGTGCATTCTTCTTGATCACAGCTGTGAGTGGTGCTGCCACGGTGCTGAAATCTCGTACAAACCTCCTATAGAAGCTAGCCAGGCCATGAAAGCTCCTGACATGTCCAATGGTGGTTGGTGTTGGCCATTCTTGAACCGCTTTGATCTTCTCTTCATCTACTTGGAGTCCCTGTTTACTCACTACAAAGCCTAAGAAAACAACATGGTCAGTACAAAAGACGCACTTCTTTAGGTTGGCATATAGACCTTCCTTCCGAAGCGTTTTCAAAACAAGTTCAAAATGCTCAAGGTGATCAGATAAGCTGCGGCTATATATGAGTATATCATCAAAGTATACTACCAAAAATTTGCTTATAAACGATCTTAGAACCTGGTTCATGAGTCGCATGAATGTACTGGGTGCATTCGTGAGACCAAATGGCATTACAAGCCATTCATACAAGCCTTGCTTGGTTTTGAAGGCTGTTTTCCACTCATCTCCCTCACGCATTCTGACTTGGTGATATCCACTCTTGAGATCAATCTTAGAGAAGATTGTGGAACCACTAAGCTCATCCAACATGTCGTCTAAGCGTGGGATTGGATGTCGATACTTGATAGTGATGTTGTTGATTGCTCGGCAAGCTACACACATCCTCCAAGAACCGTCCTTCTTTGGCACTAGAAGCACTGGCACAGCACATGGGCTTAGACTCTCTCGGATGTATCCTTTGTCCATAAGTTCTTGGACTTGCTTCTCTAGCTCCTTGTTCTCTTGTGGATTCATTCTGTACGCGGGCTTGTTAGGCAACGCTGAGCCTGGTACAAGATCAATCTGGTGCTCTATCCCACGGATTGGTGGCAATCCTGGTGGTATGTCTTCAGGAAAGATGTCCTGGAACTTGTTAAGCACGGCACTAACTTCGGTTGGTAACTCTAGTTCTTCAATTCCTGTTCTTAAACATTCTTTGTAAACCATTAGTAATATAGTGCCTTGGGCACTCATGACACGGTTTAATCCACTAGAATTGATGTAGAGACTACTCTTACTTACCTGGTTCTCCTTGTTCATTCGCTTTTGAAGCTCATGAACTTCGGCTGGACTTAGTGGAGCCAAGTTGTATTTACGATCTTCATGCGTGAATGAGTAGTAGTTCGTACGACCATCATGAATCGTGGATCTATCAAATTGCCATGGCCTCCCTAGCAGTAGATGTCCAGCTTGCATTGGCACTACATCACATAAGACTTGATCTTTGTACTTGCCAACGCTGAAGGGAACAATCACTTGTTCATTGACCTTAAGCTCTGTGGAGTTGTTGAGCCATTGAAGCTTGTATGGTCTCGGGTGCTTAGTCTTTTCAAGACCTAACCTGTCTACCATGAACTTGCTAGCAACATTAGCACAAGAACCTCCATCAATCACAAGGTTACATACCTTGTCCGAGATTGTACAACGGGTGTGAAACAAGTTTTCCCGTTGTGATTGATCTTCAGGGTGGTTCAGCAACACACGCCTAGTAACAAGCATCTCTCCTGTGTCTGGATACTCAATGTCTTCTCCAGAACTCTCCTCATCACTCTCCATTTCGTCTTTAGACTCATATCCTCCATCAGCCGTGATGAACATTGCCCTCCGGTTTGGACAGTCTCGTGCATAGTGCCCTCTACCTTGACACTTAAAGCAAACAATGTCACGTGAACGGGATTGATTAGGAGTAGTGGTCTTACCTGAGTCGGCACGGTTGGTCTTGGCTACTTCTTTAGCTTTATCTTTGTTCCGTGCATCATAATCAACTGCTTTGCCTTTGTCCATAGCCTTGCTGCTGCTTGAAGCCCATGGTTGATTGGATTTGTTGCGGTTGGAGTAGGATGTCTTCTTGATTTGACTCTCTATTTGAACCGCGAGATGTAGAAGCTCATGCAAATTGTGGTACTGAGCTCGTTCCACCTTGCGTGCAATCCGATCTTGAAGGCCATCTACAAACTGAGCCATCAAAGCTTCCTCGGATTCCTCCAAATCCAATGAGTTCATTAGCTTCTCAAACTCTTCGAAGTACTCATCAACGGTCCTATTTCCCTGTGCCAACTTACGAAAACGTTTCTGTAAGTCTCTATGGTAATGTTCAGGCACATACCTTTGACGTAGGAGGTACTTCATGTCAGCCCATCGGTTGATAGCTTGGAAGCGTTGCCTTCTTCTTTCGGCAAGTGTCCTATCCCACCAAGACAAGGCATTCTCAGTGAGTTGAGCTGCGGCAATGGCAACCTTCTTGTGCTCATTGTATCCATAGCACTCAAAGATATACTCCATGCGTCGCTCCCAATCCATGTAAGCTTCTGGATCGGCTTTTCCTGCAAAAGTAAGAGGCTTTAGTTTAATCTCATGATTCTTGCCTCTATTGTTTACCTCTCTATCTCGGTTGTTGAAAAGAGGATCTTGTCTCCTCCTCCTTTGGCCTTGGTTTTGATCGAGCTGATCACCGTCCAAAGGCGGCATGTCTTCATCAGTGGCATCATCCTCGGTGTCACGATTCCTTGCATGAACATTACGGATGGGTTGCCGTCTTTGTGGTTGCTCAAGTCGGTCTAGGCGTGCTCCAAGCTGCTGTGCGAGAGCTTGCATCTCTGTTTGGAAAGTGGCCATCATCTGAGCCATAGCATCTGTGGGTTGACGTCCATTGTCTCCCATTGTTTGGTTCTTTCACGTGCCTGACACTCAACAAAAACAAGAAAGGAATCAAAGCACCACGCGGTTTGGAATAAGTAAGAACTCGAAAACAATTCTAACAAGGTAAATTAAAGGAAAGACTTGATGCACACAAGAAAGAAACAATGCTTTTTTTTTTTTTTAAATTAGACGACTCAAACTAAAAAGGAAATGAGACAAATGCGATCAAACAGAAAAGGAAAGGCTAGGTGCGATGACAAGAAAGGAAAGGTACAATGCAACGCTAAGGTATGCTCGACTAAACCTAGGCGAAAGAAGCAAACAATGGTGGCGGCTACTTGGATGAACAGATTCACGGATGCAAGAACTAGCAGGATTAACAAGTGAGTCACAAGTTATCCTAACCGATCTAACAGCCTAACAAAGCAAGTCGAATACTATATGGTTTTTTTTTTTTTTTTTGATTTAGATGATGCAAAAACGAAACTAAGCAAACGGATGCAAACAAAGATCTAAATAATCGAAACAATAAGAACAACAAGTACTCGAGTTATGGATAGAAAGAACCAAAGTTTGGGAACTTCGGCTCTGATACCAAACTGATATAAGAACCGGTGGTGGATCTTATAGATGGAATGGAATCTGAATTGATGGGAACCTCCAGATGGTGATCACCAATCCTTTGGCTCAGTTGATAGTTGAAGATGATGATCTAACACGATGGCGATCGCTTCTCTCGTGTGGGATCTATGGAATGGACGAAGTTGATGGAATGAATCACGACACAACAGAACAGGCTCGTTCTCTTGATACGGTGAGGCTCCTATCCTTGCAAGAATCACTCAAACAAGAACAAGAACAAGGGCTGAGAATTCTCTTCTCGGTTTGTCAAGGCAAACTGACTCGTATATTGATATGGGTAAAAAGCGTGACCACAACGGCTGCATATGGGACCTTATTAATAGTCCTTCAGCCTTGAACCTTCTAGGGTTCGACACAAAAACAACAAGCAAAGACTCTAAACAACAGGACTTGTAAATCGTAATTAAAGGAAAACTACAAGGCGTCCAACATGGAGCCATTTATGGAAACTAAGAGTTCGATTGTTTTAAACATAAAGAACACGAAAATAAACTAAGTGATTGGTGCACCGGTTCCTCCTGCAAGAACAGAATAGTAATTATAAACCTTACCTGACTTACCCTTTGGAATGGTTGGATAGATTGGTGTGTGAGTTTCCTTGAGGGTGTGAGTCTTCTCGCTTGAAGTCTTGATCTCCGAGTTGTCTGGTTCTTGAAGTTCTTGATGCTTGAGCTTGATAGCTTCTTCTTCAGTTAGCTTGATTTGTCCGAAGTCTTCAGCTAAATTCTTGATGATAGTGTTAGGTGTTAACTCTCCAAGTGTAGCTTCTAGGTCCTTCTCACGGTGGTCTTGTCCTTTTGGCGTTTGCTCATGCTCGGTCTCCTCTTTGGGATCAATCCAGCCGAGTTCTTCAGGATCCAAAGAGTAGATATGGGCTTGTATAGCTGCATTGAATCTCTTCCTGAGTTGTTTAGATTTGGATCGTGTCATTGGACCATCATTCACGGTTGGTGGTTCTAGCTCCGACTGTATGTTTATATCAAAACTTCTTATAAAGATAGAACGCAAAGCATGGGATACAAGTTTGTGTTCCAAAAGGGCACTTTAATGTGTACCTTATAAAAGCTCAAAAAGCATATTTAGGGACCAAAAAATATCCTATGAGGTCTCTAAACAAAACTATTTTCGCAAAACTTCTTATAAAGGTAGAACGCGAAGCATGGGATACAAGTTTGGGATCCAAAAAATGTCGTGTTAGGTTTCTAAGCAAAACTATTTTCGCAAAACTTCTTGTAAAAATAGAACGCGAAACATGGGATACAAGTTTGTGTTCCAAAAGAGAACTTTAATGTGTACCTTATAAAAGCTTTGAAAGCATATTTGGGGTCCAAAAAATGTTCGATGATGTTTCTAAACAAAACTATTTTCCCAAAACTTCTAATAAAGATAGAACGCGAAGCATGGGATACAAGTTTGTGTTCCAAAAGAGAACTTAAATGTGTACCTTATAACAACTTAGAAAGCATATTTGGGGTCCAAAAAGTGTCTTATGAGGTTTCTAAGCAAAACTATTTTTGCAAAACTTCTTGTAAAGGTAGAACGCGAAGCATGGGATACAAGTTTGTGTTCCAAAAGAGCACTTTAATGTGTACCTTATAAAAGCTTAGAAAGCATATTTGGGGTCCACAAAATGTCCTACGAGGTTTCTAAGCAAAACTATTTTCGCAAAACTTCTTGTAAAGGTAGAACGCGAAGCATGGGATACAAGTTTCTGTTCCAAAAGGGCATTTTAATGTGTACCTTATAAAAGCTCAAAAAGCATATTTAGGGACCAAAAAATATCCTATGAGGTCTCTAAAAAAAACTATTTTCGCAAAACTTCTTATAAAGGTAGAACGCGAAGCATGGGATACAAGTTTGTGTTCCAAAAGAGAACTTTAATGTGTACCTTATAAAAGCTGAGAAAGCATATTTGGGATCCAAAAAATGTCCTGTTAGGTTTCTAAGCAAAACTATTTTCGCAAAACTTCTTATAAAAATAGAACGGGAAACATGGGATACAAGTTTGTGTTCCAAAAGAGAATTTTAATGTGTACCTTATAAAAGCTTAGAAAGCATATTTGGGTTCCACAAAATGTCCTACGAGGTTTCTAAGCAAAACTATTTTCGCAAAAATTCTTGTAAAGGTAGAACGCGAAACATGGGATACAAGTTTGTGTTCCAAAAGGGCGCTTTAATGTGTACCTTATAAAAGCTCAAAAAGCATATTTGGGGACCAAAAAATATCCTATGAGGTTTCTAAACAAAACTATTTTCGCAAAACTTCTTATAAAGGTAGAACACGAAGCATGGGATACAAGTTTGTGTTCCAAAAGAGAACTTTAATGTGTACCTTATAAAAGCTTAGAAAGCATATTTGGGATCCAAAAAATGTCTTGATAGGTTTCTAAGCAAAACTATTTTCGCAAAACTCTTGTAAAAATAGAACGCGAAACATGGGATACAAGTTTGTGTTCCAAAAGAGAACGTTAATATGTACCTTATAAAAGCTTTGAAAGCATATTTGGGGTCCAAAAAATGTCTTATGAGGTTTCTAAGCAAAACTATTTTCGCAAAACTTCTTAATAAGGTAGAAAGCGAAGCATGGGATACAAGTTTTTGTTCCAAAAGAGCACTTTAATGTGTACCTGATAAAAGCTTAGAAAGCATATTTGGGGTCCACAAAATGTCCTACGAGGTTTCTAAGCAAAACTATTTTCGCAAAACTTCTTGTAAAGGTAGAACGCGAAGCATGGGATACAAGTTTGTGTTCCAAAATGGCACTTTAATGTGTACCTTATAAAAGCTCAAAAAGCATATTTAGGACCAAAAAATATCCTATGAGGTCTCTAAACAAATCTATTTTCGCAAAACTTCTTATAAAGGTAGAACGCGAAGCATGGGATACAAGTTTGGGATCCAAAAAATGTCGTGTTAGGTTTCTAAGCAAAACTATTTTCGCAAAACTTCTTGTAAAAATAGAACGCGAAACATGGGATACAAGTTTGTGTTCCAAAAGAGAACTTTAATGTGTACCTTATAAAAGCTTTGAAAGCATATTTAGGGTCCAAAAAATGTTCGATGATGTTTCTAAACAAAACTATTTTCCCAAAACTTCTAATAAAGATAGAACGCGAAGCATGGGATACAAGTTTGTGTTCCAAAAGAGAACTTAAATGTGTACCTTATAACAACTTAGAAAGCATATTTGGGGTCCAAAAAATGTCTTATGAGGTTTCTAACCAAAACTATTTTTGCAAAACTTCTTGTAAAGGTAGAACGCGAAGCATGGGATACAAGTTTGTGTTCCGAAAGAGCACTTTAATGTGTACCATATAAAAGCTTAGAAAGCATATTTGGGGTCCACAAAATGTCCTACGAGGTTTTTAAGCAAAACTATTTTCGCAAAACTTCTTGTAAAGGTAGAACGCGAAGCATGGGATACAAGTTTGTGTTCCAAAAGGGCACTTTAATGTGTACCTTATAAAAGCTTAGAAGACATATTTGGGGTCCAAAAAATGTCCTGTGAGGTTTCTAAGGAAAACTATGTTCGCAAAACTTCTTGTAAAAATAGAACGCGAAGCATGGGATACAAGTTTGTGTTCCAAAAGAGAACTTTATTGTGTACCTTGTAAAAGCTCAGAAAGCATATTTGGGGACCAAAAAATGTCCTATGAGGTTTGTAAACAAAACTATTTTCGCAAAACTTCTTATGAAGGTAGAACGCGAAGCATGGGATAGAAGTTTGTGTTCCAAAAGACAACTTTAATGTGTACCTTATAAAAGCTCAAAAAAGCATATTTGGGGACCAAAAAATATCCAATGAGGTTTCTAAACAAAACTATTTTCGCAAAACTTCTTATAAAGGTAGAACGCGAAGCATGGGATACAAGTTTGTGTTCCAAAAGAGAACTTTAATGTGTACCTTATAAAAGCTTAGAAAGCATATTTGGGGTCCAAAAAATGTCCTGTTAGGTTTCTAAGCAAAACTATTTTCGCAAAACTTTTTGTAAAAATAGAACGGGAAACATGGGATACAAGTTTGTGTTCCAAAAGATAGAACGCGAAGCATGGGATACAAGTTTGTGTTCCAAAAGAGAACTTAAATGTGTACCTTATAACAACTTAGAAAGCATATTTGGGGTCCAAAAAATGTCTTATGAAGTTTCTAAGCAAAACTATTTTTGCAAAACTTCTTGTAAAGGTAGAACGCGAAGCATGGGATACAAGTTTGTGTTCCAAAAGAGCACTTTAATGTGTACCTTATAAAAGCTTAGAAAGCATATTTGGGGTCCACAAAATGTTCTACGAGGTTTCTAAGCAAAACTATTTTCGCAAAACTTCTTGTAAAGGTAGAACGCGAAGCATGGGATACAAGTTTGTGTTCCAAAAGGGCACTTAAATGTGTACCTTATAAAAGCTTAGAAGGCATATTTGGGGTCCAAAAAATGTCCTGTGAGGTTTCTAAGGAAAACTATGTTCGCAAAACTTCTTGTAAAAATAGAACGCAAAGCATGGGATACATGTTTGTGTTACAAAAGAGAACTTTATTGTGTACCTTGTAAAAGCTCAGAAAGCATATTTGGGGACCAAAAAATGTCCTATGAGGTTTGTAAACAAAACTATTTTCGCAAAACTTCTTATAAAGGTAGAACGCGAAGCATGGGATACAAGTTTGGGATCCAAAAAATGTCGTGTTGGGTTTCTAAGCAAAACTATTTTCGCAAAACTTCTTGTAAAAATAGAACGCGAAACATGGGATACAAGTTTGTTTTCCAAAAGAGAACTTTAATGTGTACCTTATAAAAGCTTTGAAAGCATATTTAGGGTCCAAAAAATGTTCGATGATGTTTCTAAACAAAACTATTTTCCCAAAACTTCTAATAAAGATAGAACGCGAAGCATGGGATACAAGTTTGTGTTCCAAAAGCGAACTTAAATGTGTACCTTATAACAACTTAGAAAGCATATTTGGGGTCCAAAAAATGTCTTATGAGGTTTCTAAGCAAAACTATTTTTGCAAAACTTCTTGTAAAGGTAGAACGCGAAGCATGGGATACAAGTTTGTGTTCCAAAAGAGCACTTTAATGTGTACCTTATAAAAGCTTAGAAAGCATATTTGGGGTCCACAAAATGTCCTACGAGGTTTCTAAGCAAAACTATTTTCGCAAAACTTCTTGTAAAGGTAGAACGCGAAGCATGGGATACAAGTTTGTGTTCCAAAAGGGCACTTTAATGTGTACCTTATAAAAGCTTAGAAGGCATATTTGGGGTCCAAAAAATGTCCTGTGAGGTTTCTAAGGAAAACTATGTTCGCAAAACTTCTTGTAAAAATAGAACGCGAAGCATGGGATACAAGTTTGTGTTCCAAAAGAGAACTTTATTGTGTACCTTGTAAAAGCTCAGAAAGCATATTTGGGGACCAAAAAATGTCCTATGAGGTTTGTAAGCAAAACTATTTTCGCAAAACTTCTTAATAAGGTAGAAAGCGAAGCATGGGATACAAGTATGTGTTCCAAAAGACACTTTAATGTGTACCTTATAAAAGCTCAAAAAAGCATATGTGGGGACCAAAAAAATATCCAATGCGGTTTCTAAACAAAACTATTTTCGCAAAACTTCTTATAAAGGTAGAACGCGAAGCATGGGATACAAGTTTGTGTCCCAAGAGAACTTTAATGTGTACCTTATAAAAGCTTAGAAAGCATATTTGGGATCCAAAAAATGTCCTGTTAGGTTTCTAAGCAAAACTATTTTCGCAAAACTTTTGTAAAAATAGAACGGGAAACATGGGATACAAGTTTTGTTCCAAAAGATAGAACGCGAAGCATGGATAACAAGTTTGTGTTCCAAAAGAACTTAAAATGTACCTTATAACACTTAGAAAGCATATTTGGGGTCCAAAAAATGTCTTATGAGGTTTCTAAGCAAAACTATTTTTGCAAAACTTCTTGTAAAGGTAGAACGCGAAGCATGGGATACAAGTTTGTGTTCCAAAAGAGCACTTTAATGTGTACCTTATAAAAGCTTATAAAGCATATTTGGGGTCCACAAAATGTTCTACGAGGTTTCTAAGCAAAACTATTTTCGCAAAACTTCTTGTAAAGGTAGAACGCGAAGCATGGGATACAAGTTTGTGTTCCAAAAGGGCACTTTAATGTGTACCTTATAAAAGCTTAGAAGGCATATTTGGGGTCCAAAAAATGTCCTGTGAGGTTTCTAAGGAAAACTATGTTCGCAAAACTTCTTGTATAAATAGAACGCAAAGCATGGGATACAAGTTTGTGTTCCAAAAGAGAACTTTATTGTGTACCTTATAAAAGCTCAAAAAAGCATATGTGGGGACCAAAAAAATATCCAATGCGGTTTCTAAACAAAACTATTTTCGCAAAACTTCTTATAAAGGTAGAACGCGAAGCATGGGATACAAGTTTGTGTTCCAAAAGAGAACTTTAATGTGTACCTTATAAAAGCTTAGAAAGCATATTTGGGATCCAAAAAATGTCCTGTTAGGTTTCTAAGCAAAACTATTTTCGCAAAACTTTTTGTAAAAATAGAACGGGAAACATGGGATACAAGTTGTGTTTCCAAAAGATAGAACGCGAAGCATGGGATAAAGTTTGTGTTCCAAAAGAGAACTTAAATGTGTACCTTATAACAACTTAGAAAGCATATTTGGGGTCCAAAAAATGTCTTATGAGGTTTCTAAGCAAAACTATTTTTGCAAAACTTCTTGTAAAGGTAGAACGCGAAGCAGGGATACAAGTTTGTGTTCCAAAAGAGCACTTTAATGTGTACCTTATAAAAGCTTATAAAGCATATGTGTCCACAAAATGTTCTACGAGGTTTCTAAGCAAAACTATTTTCGCAAAACTTCTTGTAAAGTAGAAGCGAAGCATGGGATACAAGTTTGTGTTCCAAAAGGGCACTTTAATGTGTACCTTATAAAAGCTTAGAAGGCATATTTGGGGTCCAAAAAATGTCCTGTGAGGTTTCTAAGGAAAACTATGTTCGCAACTTCTTGTATAAATAGAACGCAAGCATGGGATACAAGTTTGTGTTACAAAAGAGAACTTTATTGTGTACCTTGTAAAAGCTCAGAAAGCATATTTGGGGACAAAAATGTCCTATGAGGTTTGTAAACAAAACTATTTTCGCAAAACTTCTTATAATTTAGAACGCGAACATGGGATAGAAGTTTGTGTTCCAAAAGACAACTTTAATGTGAACCTTATAAAAGCTTAGAAAGCAATTTGGGGTCCACAAAATGTCCTACAGGTTTCTAAGCAAAACTATTTTCGCAAAACTTCTTGTAAAGGTAGAACGCGAAGCATGGGATACAAGTTTGTATTCCAAAAGGGCACTTTAATGTGTACCTTATAAAAGCTCAAAAAGCATATTTGGGGACCAAAAAATATCCAATGAGGTTTCTAAACAAAACTATTTTCGCAAAACTTCTTATAAAGGTAGAACGCGAAGCATGGGATACAAGTTTGTGTTCCAAAAGAGAACTTTATTGTGTACCTTGTAAAAGCTCAGAAAGCATATTTGGGGACCACAAAATGTCCTATGAGGTTTGTAAACAAAACTATTTTCGCAAAACTTCTTCTAAAGGTAGAACGCGAAGCATGGGATAGAAGTTTGTGTTCCAAAAGACAACTTTAATGTGTACCTTACAAAAGCTTAGAAAGCATATTTGGGGTCCACAAAATGTCCTACGAGGTTTCTAAGCAAAACTATTTTCGCAAAACTTCTTGTAAAGGTAGAACGCGAAGCATGGGATACAAGTTTGTGTTCCAAAAGGGCGCTTTAATGTGTACCTTATAAAAGCTCAAAAAGCATATTTGGGGACAAAAAAATATCCTATGAGGTTTCTAAACAAAACTATTTTCGCAAAACTTTTTATAAAGGTAGAACGCGAAGCATGGGATACAAGTTTGTGTTCCAAAAGAGAACTTTAATGTGTACCTTATAAAAGCTTAGAAAGCATATTTGGGATCCAAAAAATGTCTTGTTAGGTTTCTAAGCAAAACTATTTTCGCAAAACTCTTGTAAAAATAGAACGCGAAACATGGGATACAAGTTTGTGTTCCAAAAGAGAACTTTAATATGTACCTTATAAAAGCTTTGAAAGCATATTTGGGGTCCAAAAAATGTCTTATGAGGTTTCTAAGCAAAACTATTTTCGCAAAACTTCTTAATAAGGTAGAAAGCGAAGCATGGGATACAAGTTTGTGTTCCAAAGGAGAACTTTAATGTGTACCTTATAAAAGCTTAGAAAGCATATTTGGGGTCCACAAAATGTCCTACGAGGTTTCTAAGCAAAACTATTTTCCCAAAACTTCTTGTAAAGGTAGAACGCGAAGCATGGGATACAAGTTTGTGTTCCAAAAGGGCGCTTTAATGTGTACCTTATAAAAGCTCAAAAAGCCTATTCAACAACCAGAGCTTGGAGAGTATCACGGACCAGCTGAGCACGCTCAACATCACTGAAGATCAGCCAAGTGAAGACCAGCAAGCCACGGTTCAAGCTCAAGATGAAGAACCAGCAGCTCGCATAGAAGCTTATCACATCCAAGTCGGTCCACATGATCATGAAGAAGAAGTACACAAGACTTGGCCATTGTTTTCCATTCGACAAGAGCATGGAGTTTCCTTATTCAGCATCCAAGCTACTTAAGTGAAACGGTGCACTTCAACACACGGACCAATTCTTCTACAAGGTAAGCTCTAAACCAGTTCAATTCGATTATGGACTAACCGTGTGTTCATGTTGTGATGTAGGTCGGTTCAATTAGTTATCTAGTTATTTACGGTTTAGTAGTTTGTATTTCGTCTAAGTAGTTTATTCTTTTAGCTTTGTATTTTCTTGTATTTGCTTCAAGTCCCCAAGTAGGGCAAAGCTGCATCGGCTCCCTTTATAAGGCCTTAAGCGCAGCCGTGTATTTTTCAACTCATATCAATAAAGAAACCGGAGCTTTTCATCTTTGAAAACCCTTTTAAAGTCTTGAGTTCGTGTGTAATATCGACCTTAAGCAAGCTTGACTTATCAAAGCTTTCTTCCATAGAGCTTTGTGGCGTCCTCAATCCATTTCCATCAATCGATCTAGCCAAAGAGAGTTGAACAACCAGTTGGCTTGATTCCATATCACTCGCATCATTCGTCAATCATCTAGCTTGAAGGAGAGCGTTGAACAACCAGCCTTCTTGCTCCATATCCCCCTCGTGCTTACATCATTTTGGTATCAGAGCCGAAAGGTTCTAGATTCAAGGTGATATCTATCCTTGCATCGTTTTATCCTTTCTGCTCATTGTTTATTTGCTTTGTTTCAATTCCGCATCATAAGAAAAACCTATAAGAATCGTTTAGTTTCTTGTTCTTGCATTCGTTGTTGCATCTATATTTAAAAAAAAAAAAAAAAAACATATAGGTTGCTTGCACTAGACTCATCGGTTTAGGTTGTTAGATCTTGTGAAACCATAGCTTTAATCTTGTTGGTTGCGAATTGCTTGACTTCATCCCGCATAAGCCGCCGTCTAGAGACTTGCTAGGTTGCATTAGGTCGACTAGGAAACCCTCCATACTTTCCATATTTGAATCTTGACAAAAAAAAAAAAAAAAGAGAATCATATTGCTTTGTTTGTTTGGTTTTGGTCTTGCCTCTTTGTAGACAGACCGAACTTGGACTTTACCTCTTGTGTTTGATCTTTTCCTTTTCTTTGTTTACGTTTTTCCTGTTTGCTTGCATCGCACTCGTTGTCACCTTTCCTTTTTGCTTTCTTTCCATTTCCTTTTAGCACTTGATCGTTTGTTACTTGTGTGAAGGAGCTATGGGAGACAACCAGAACAGCCCCAACCCACACACACAACAACTCCTTGATGCGATAAGGAGCATCAGCGATCGCATGAATGTGATGGAGCAACTGCTTCCACAAGCTCACGCACACAATGGACAAGGTCAGCCTCGACATCAACCAAGGAACCGAGCTGAAGATGACACTGACAGTGATATGCCAAGCTTGGAGGATGATGCTGACAATGAAGAAGGTCCTAGGCGAGATGAGCAACCAAATGGACGACGCCGAGTTGTCAATAGGAACCAAAGACGAGACCATGATGATGACAATCCATGGCAAGGTGGTAAAGACATCAAGTTGAAACCTCCTACTTTTGCAGGCAAGGTGGATCCTGATGCATACATTGATTGGGAAAGAAGAATGGAGTATATCTATGATTACTATCAACACCGAGGGAAAGAAGGTCGCACTAGCAGCTGCTCAACTCACGGGCAATGCTTTAACATGGTGGGATCATGAAGTCTCTGAGAGAAGGAGGCTTAGACGTGGGCAAGTCAACCAATGGACGACATGAGAGCTATGCTCAGAAGAGGTATGTGCCTACATACTATTACCGAGACTTACACAAACGTTTTCGAAGTCTTTCTCAGGGAAACAGGTCAGTTGAGGAATACTTTGAGGAGTTTGAAGTTGTCAAAAACCGATTAGAAGTCCAGGCACCAGATGAGACACTCATGGCTCAGTTTGTTGATGGTCTTCAAGACCGCATTGTAAGAAAAGTGGAGAGACAAGTGTATGGAGATTTCGACGAGTTGATGCACTTTGCTACTCAAGCTGAACAACAAATCAAGAGGAAGATAGCCTCCACTCCACGCAACAAGAACACTTGGAGTCACCCCAATCAAAAGACATACGACAAGGGCAAGACACAAGTAGCTGATGATCGGTTCAAGAAGGACAAGGCCGAGACATCCAAAACCACTAAAACAGATTCAGGTACTCCTAGACCTAAGAAGAATCGTGATATAACCTGTTTTAAGTGTCAGGGCAAAGGGCATTACGCAAATGAGTGCCCAAACCATCGTGTGATGCTGATCAACGACCAAGGAGAGTATGAGACCGAAGATGAACAAGAGCCAGAGCCAATGATGAGGTCATCGAAGCTCAAGTACCCATAGTGAGACAAGGACCACGGACCAGGTCAGGAACTAGAGTACTAAGAGAAGAATTCAACCAAGCTATTGAAGCTCTACTAAGCATTCAAGACAAGGAGGACAACAACTTCAAGACTACGGTCCAAGACCATGAAGAGGAAGCTTATACAATTCAAGTCGGACCAACTAATGGAATAGCTCTTCTCCAAACCAACAAGGAACTTTCCTTATTCACCATCACGCCAACTTAAGGTCAAGCCAAGGTGAGCGGTTCAATTCGATTATTTGTCTAACTAGTTTCTTGTCTTTGGTTTATTTCAGGTTCGGTTATTAGCATAGGTTTATTTTAATTTCTTAGTCTTTGTTTTGGTCATGGCCGAGTCTGTTGTTGCCATTTATAGAAAGTCCTAGTAGAGTCAATGTATTGTCGTTTTGCTTCAAGACCCCTAGAAGGGCAAAGCTGCATTGGACTCTTATAAAGTCCCCTCTAAGCAGCCGTGTATCTTTTAACCTAGATCAATAAACAACCGAACTTTCTTCTTCATTGAAGCAGCCGCAAGCTCTTGTTCTTGCAAAGAGAGATCGTGTGAAGCCATCTCTTGTTCTGTCTTATCAAAGCTTAGTCCATAAAGCTTTGTGGTGACATCGATTCCACCTTGTTCTCTTGTCCATTCCATCCAACGACTTAACCAGAGAGAGTTACACAACCAACTGGTCAAGTTCCATCATCAATCCACTTCGTATCCATTCCTTGTTCGAGTTGGGAGAGTTACACAACCAACAGCTCGGATCCATCAACCTATCCTAGCCCTTGTGCCCGTATCATCTGGTATCAGAGCCAAAGGTTCCTGCCTTTGGATTCACATCAGGTTGATCGGATCTCTTGTTTCTTTTTCGTTTTGTCTTGTTCGTTTGCTTGCATCTTAAATCAAAAAAAAAAAAAATCATTCATAGTTCTTGTTTCTTTCATTTGCATAGCCAAAGAAAAACCATAAAAAGGATTCGCTTATTGTTAGTTCTTGTCGGAGTTGTTCATCCATAGCCGCCTACTCTTTGCTTGTAATCGACTAGGTCTAGGGTGTAGCATCGACTTTCCTTAGTTGCATCCATTCAAAAAAAAAAAGAGAAGAAAACCAAATCATATTGCCTTTTAATAT
Organism: Isatis tinctoria; assembly: GCA_010577795.1. Taxonomy (NCBI): domain Eukaryota; kingdom Viridiplantae; phylum Streptophyta; class Magnoliopsida; order Brassicales; family Brassicaceae; genus Isatis; species Isatis tinctoria. The sequence goes on from VHIU01000367.1 coordinate 61,920, forward strand.
TCCGTGTTGCACAAGTTGTTCATTCATTGCTTGCATATTTCCATATTGCATCCGAGTAGTTTTCCTTTTCTTTTCCTTTCGTTTATTTGTTTGATATTTTTGTGAGAACCCATTTGCACTTGATCCTTTGAGTGTTCGTGGCGCAGGAGTCATGGGAGAGGAAGCTAACAACACGCAGCTGCAGATGAACCAGCTCCTTGATGCCATGAGAGGCATAACCGAGCGATTAACTCAAATAGAGCAAAGGCAACCACAAGTGCCTTTCCACCGACGAGTTGTTCAAAACCCTAGGCGCAACTTGAGACAAGAGAGGGAAGACTCAACTGATGAGGACATGCCACACCTTGAGGATGATCCACCTAATGGGAACGATCGGAGACAAGACCCACGCGGGCAAGGAGGAAACCGAGGAAGAGATAGAAGCCGAGATCGAGACAGAGACCGAGGCAGAGATGAGGATAGACGTGGAGGTAGAGACATCAAGCTTACTCCACCTACCTTTGCTGGAAAGGTTAACCCCGAGGCATACATGGATTGGGAAAGAAGGATGGAGCATATATTTGACTACTACCAATACTCGGAGACCAAGAAGGTTACCCTAGCTGCAGCTCAATTCACGGACAATGCTCTCACTTGGTGGGATAGAGAAGTCTCTGAACGTAGGAGACAGAGAAGAGGAGCAATCACGACTTGGGAAGACATGACATATCACCTACGCAAGAGGTACATTCCCACTTATTATTTGAGAGACTTACAAAAACGTTTTAGAAAACTTTCGCAGGGATCTAAGACTGTTGAAGAGTACTATGAGGAGTTTGAAACCATCAAGAACCGATTGGAACTTCAAGATTCGGAGGAGACTTTGATGGCACAATTCGTAGATGGTCTCAATGATAAGATAGCTAGGAAAGTGGAGTGGCAAAACTATGAGCACATGGAAGACTTGTTACACTTTGCCATACAGGCCGAGCAACAAGCTAAGAAGAAGGCCAACTCTTCACGAAATAAATCCACATGGAACCAATCATACACCAAACCGCAAGACAAAGGAAAGACTCCTGAAGTGGATAACCGTTTCAAGAAATCAACTGCTGGACCATCTAAACCGGCTCCACCTGAGCAAGGTAAGACTCCTAACCCACGATCTAGAGACATTACTTGTTTCAAATCAAATCAGGGAAAGGGCATACGCCAGAGAGTGTCCAAATCAAAGGGTGATGTTCTTGAGAGACAATGGAGAGTACGAATCTGCGGATGAAGCTGATGTAGAGTCAGCCGGTTCTGAAGAAGAGATAACCGACTACCCTGAAGTTGGTGAGGTCTTGGTAATCCGGAGAGCTCTCAGTGCCTTGTATGATCCTGAAACCATTCAGAGGGAAAACATCTTTCATACAAGATGTAGCGTAAGTAACAAGGTATGTAGTCTCATTATTGATGGAGGCTCTTGCACTAACGTAGCTAGCAAGTACCTTGTGGATAAGTTAGGTCTTGAGAAGACAAAGCATCCAAAGCCGTATCGTTTAAGATGGCTCAATGACTCCACGGAGGTGAGGATTGCGGAACAAGTAGTTGTATCATTCAGCATTGGGAAGTATAGTGATCAAGTCAAGTGTGATGTGGTACCAATGCAAGCTGGGCATCTTCTACTTGGGAGGCCTTGGCAATTCGACAAAGAGACCTTACACAATGGTCGCACCAACTATTACTCTTTCACACACAATGGGAAGAAGCATAATCTGGCGCCTCTTACACCAGCTGAAATACACGAGATGCAACAAGCCATGGACCAGGGATTTAAGCTAAGTAAAACTAGTTTGTTTGTTTCTCCTAGTAGTGTTCTTAAATCTATTGAACACAAACAACAGGTATTACTCATGATCTTTAGAGAAAGCTATTTTTCAGGTGAAGACACGAATTCGGAGCTGCCAAACGAGATGAACCAGCTATTGGAGAAGTATAAAGACGTCTTTCCTGAAGAGATGCCACCAGGACTTCCACCTATTAGAGGGATTGAGCATCAGATTGATTTTGTACCTGGAGCACCCATACCTAACCGACCGGCTTATAGAGTAAACCCGGAGGAGGCTAAAGAGTTGGAAGCTCAGGTTCAGGAGCTCATGACCAAAGGTTACATCAGGGAGAGTCTCAGCCCTTGTGCCGTGCCTGTTTTTTAGTACCAAAGAAGGATGGCACTTGGCGAATGTGTGTGGACTGCCGAGCCATCAACAACATCACCATCAAGTATAGACATCCGATTCCAAGGCTAGATGACATGCTAGATGAACTGAGTGGAGCTACAATCTTCTCTAAAATAGACTTGAAAAGCGGATACCACCAAGTCAGAATGAAGGAAGGGGATGAGTGGAAGACTGCCTTCAAGACCAAACAAGGTCTATACGAATGGCTTGTAATGCCATTTGGTCTTACCAACGCACCAAGCACCTTCATGCGACTCATGAACCAGGTTCTAAGGGCTTACATTTGTAAATTTGTAGTGGTTTATTTTGATGATATCCTTATCTATAGCCATTGCTTAACTGACCATGTTAGCCATCTGGAACAAGTATTGGAAACACTTAGGCGAGAAGGGTTGTTTGCAAACCTTAAGAAATGCATTTTCTGCACTGATCAATTGGTGTTTTTAGGGTTTGTGTGAGTTCACAGGGACTTAAGGTGGATGAAGAGAAGATCAAAGCTATTCAAGAGTGGCCAACACCTTCTACAATCGGACATGTCAGGAGTTTTCATGGGCTGGCTAGTTTTTATAGGCGTTTTGTCAAGGATTTCAGCACCATAGCCGCGCCTTTGACGTCTGTGATCAAGAAGGATACTGCCTTCACATGGGGACCAGCTCAAGAAGACGCATTCAAGAAGCTCAAGGAGAGCTTGACTCAAGCACCGGTTCTAGTACTTCCTAACTTTGATAAACCCTTGAGATTGAATGTGATGCATCAGGTACCGGGATAGGAGCAGTCTTAACACAAGGAGGCAAACCCGTAGCTTACTTCAGTGAGAAGCTAACTGGAGCAACCATCAACTACCCACCTATGATAAGGAGCTTTACGCACTGGTGAGATCGTTGGAGACATGGCAACATTACTTGTTGTCCAAGGAGTTTGTTATCCACACTGACCACGAGACACTTAAGCACTTAAGAGGCCAGACTACACTTAAGAAGAGGCATGCTAGGTGGTTGGAGTTTGTGGAGACCTTCCCATACGTTATCAAGTACAAAAAAGGAAAGGAGAATGTGGTGGCCGATGCTCTTTCAAGGCGGTACGCTCTCATCTCAACCATGGAAGCTAAGATCATGGGGTTTGAGCATATCAAGGAGGCGTATGAGACTGATCCAGACTTTCAAGAGCTCTATCAAGACACCACTAAAGCCGCCTTTGGAGTTTTCTACCAACAAGATGGTTTCTATTCAAGGAGAAGCGTTTGTGCATCCCACAAGGCTCCATGAGGGAACTAATCACGAGAGAAGCTCATGGTGGAGGTTTGATGGGGCATTTTGGGAGAGACAAAACTTTGAGCGTATTGATGGAACACTTCTACTGGCCGCACATGAGACGAGATGTGGAGAAGCTATGTGCCAAATGCATTACATGTCTGAAAGCCAAGTCCAGGTTACATCCTAACGGTTTATACATGCCTTTACCAATTCCTAATGCACCATGGGTGGACATTTCTATGGACTTTGTTCTAGGCTTGCCTAAGATACACCACAAAGATTCCATTTTTGTAGTGGTAGACAGGTTCTCCAAGATGGCACATTTCATACCATGTGCAAAAACCAATGATGCAACACAAACGGCTGATCTATTCTTTAAGGAGGTTGTGCGCTTACATGGAGTGCCAAGAACGATAGTTTCTGATCGTGACACCAAGTTTCTAAGCCATTTCTGGAAGACATTGTGGAAGAAGCTTGGCACCAAGCTCTTATTCTCTACAACTTGCCATCCTCAGACAGATGGGCAAACCGAGGTAGTAAACCGAACACTCTCCACCTTGTTGAGAGCTACGGTTGGTAAGAATCTTAAGAATTGGTTGAGTTGTTTACCTTTCATTGAATTCGCTTATAATCATGCCAAACACTCTGCTACTGACCATTCTCCCTTTGAAGTTGTGTATGGATTTAATCCTATTACCCCTTTAGATCTTATCACTTTGCCACAAGCTATCTATTCAAGTCCAGATGCAGAGACCAAAGCCAACTTCGTAAAGAAGCTCCACCAACAAGTGAAAGAGAGCTTGGAGAAGAAGACCGAAGTGTATAGGTCCAAGGCTAACAAAGGACGAAAGGAGCTTACATTTGAGCCTGGAGACTGGGTGTGGCTACACATGAGACATGAGCGATTTCCCACACAAAGAAAATCCAAGCTTGCACCAAGAGGAGATGGACCATTCCGAGTTTCAGAAAAGATCAATGACAATGCCTACAAGCTGGAGCTGCCAGGTGAGTACAATGTGTCTACAACTTTTAATGTTGCTGATCTAGTTCCTTATGATGCAGATGAAACTGTTCTGAGGTCAGAACCTTCTCAAGGGGGAGGGAATGATGAGGTCATCGAAGCTCAAGTACCCATAGTGAGACAAGGACCACGGACCAGGTCAGGAACTAGAGTACTAAGAGAAGAATTCAACCAAGCTATTGAAGCTCTACTAAGCATTCAAGACAAGGAGGACAACAACTTCAAGACTACGGTCCAAGACCATGAAGAGGAAGCTTATACAATTCAAGTCGGACCAACTAATGGAATAGCTCTTCTCCAAACCAACAAGGAACTTTCCTTATTCACCATCACGCCAACTTAAGGGTCAAGCCAAGGTGAGCGGTTCAATTCGATTATTTGTCTAACTAGTTTCTTGTCTTTGGTTTATTTCAGGTTCGGTTATTAGCATAGGTTTATTTTAATTTCTTAGTCTTTGTTTTGGTCATGGCCGAGTCTGTTGTTGCCATTTATAGAAAGTCCTAGTAGAGTCAATGTATTGTCGTTTTGCTTCAAGACCCCTAGAAGGGCAAAGCTGCATTGGACTCTTATAAAGTCCCCTCTAAGCAGCCGTGTATCTTTTAACCTAGATCAATAAACAACCGAACTTTCTTCTTCATTGAAGCAGCCGCAAGCTCTTGTTCTTGCAAAGAGAGATCGTGTGAAGCCATCTCTTGTTCTGTCTTATCAAAGCTTAGTCCATAAAGCTTTGTGGTGACATCGATTCCACCTTGTTCTCTTGTCCATTCCATCCAACGACTTAACCAGAGAGAGTTACACAACCAACTGGTCAAGTTCCATCATCAATCCACTTCGTATCCATTCCTTGTTCGAGTTGGGAGAGTTACACAACCAACAGCTCGGATCCATCAACCTATCCTAGCCCTTGTGCCCGTATCAGCCAACCGATTCTGAAGGAGAAATAACCGACTATCCTGAAGTGGGAGAGATATTGGTTACAAGGAGAGTTCTTAGTGCCATGTTTGAACCTGAAACCGTGCAAAGAGAGAACATCTTTCACACAAGATGCAACATACAATCAAAGGTATGTAGCTTGATTATTGATGGTGGTTCTTGCATTAACGTGGCTAGCAAGTATCTTGTTGATAAGTTAGGACTCAAGACAACTAAGCACCCCAAGCCATACCGACTGAAATGGCTAAATGATGACACGGTCTTGAGGATTGGAGAACAAGTATCCGTGCCTTTCAGTATAGGCAAGTACACGGATGAAGTTAAGTGCGATGTGGTTCCCATGGAAGCTGGACATCTCTTATTGGGAAGACCTTGGCAATATGACAAGGATACTCTTCACCATGGGCGAACTAACTTCTACTCATTCAGCCATCACAACCGCAAGCACAACTTAGCTCCTCTTACACCACAAGAAGTGTTTGAAATGCAAAAATCCATGAACCAAATAAACAAGGCTCGTAAGACCAACTTGTTTATTACTCCAACTTCGGTTTGTAAAGCTATTGATTGCAAAACACAGGTGCTACTAATGGTCTTTAGAGAATGTTTGCTTTCAGGTCCAATAGGTTCGGAGCTGCCAACCGAAGTTAATGAGCTTCTCAAGCAATTTGGAGATGTGTTTCCTGATGAGATTCGAGCTGGTCTACCTCCAGTCCGAGGCATTGAGCATCAGATAGATCTTATTCCAGGAGCTCCCTTGCCTAACAGACCCGCATATAGAGTTAATCCAGAGGAGTCTAAGGAGCTAGAGAAGCAAGTCCAAGAGCTGATGTCAAAAGGATACATCCGGGAGAGTTTAAGTCCTTGTGCCGTGCCAGTCTTGTTGGTGCCAAAGAAGGATGGAACCTGGAGGATGTGTGTGGACTGCCGAGCTATAAACAACATTACAATTAAGTATAGGCACCCAATACCACGCCTTGATGACATGCTAGACGAACTAAGTGGAGCCACAATCTTTTCAAAGATTGATCTTAAAAGCGGCTATCATCAAGTTCGAATGAAGGAAGGTGATGAATGGAAGACAGCCTTTAAGACCAAGAGAGGCTTATACGAGTGGCTAGTCATGCCATTTGGACTCACCAATGCTCCAAGTACATCCATGAGACTCATGAATCACGTGCTAAGAGCATACATTTGTAAGTTTGTTGTTGTTTACTTTGATGATATTCTTATATACAACACTTGCTTATCGGATCATTTGGTCCATCTAGAGAAGGTTTTAAACACTCTGAGGGTAGAAGGCCTATACGCCAACCTCAAGAAGTGTACCTTCTGTACTGATCAACTAGTTTTCCTAGGTTTTGTTGTAAGTTATCAGGGTTTGCAAGTAGATGAGGAGAAGATCAAAGCAATCCGAGATTGACCAACACCAACAACCATAGGACATGTGAGAAGTTTCCATGGGCTAGTCAGCTTCTATAGGCGGTTTGTCCGAGACTTTATGATGAGGAACTAGGAACCAACCAACCCATTCCCGTCATGAAGCAAGCTCCAAGAACAAGGTCCGGAACTAGAGACATGCGTGAGAGCTTCAACCTTGGAGTAGCAAGCTTATTCAATGGCCAGAACTTGGAAAACATCACGGATCAACTCAGCTCACTCACCATCACCGAGGAACAAGCTGGAGAAGGGGAACCAAGTAAAGACCAGCTACGGTTCAAGATCAAGAGAAAGGACCACCAACACTTCTGGAAGCTTATTATATACAAGTCGGTCCACATGATCAAGAAGAGGAATCACGAGAAGCATGGCCTATGTTATCAACTCGCCAAGGGAAGGAACTTGCCATATTCAGCATCCAAGCAGCTTAATGAAACGCTGCACTTCACACGGTCCAATAAACCGTATAAGGTATGGTCTAAATCAATTCAATACATTATGATACTAACCGTGTGTTCATGTTTGAATCAGGTTCAATTAGTTAGCTAGTTATTTACGGTTTACTTAGCTTTGTAATTCGAATGAGTAGTTTTCTTTTCAGTACTTGTAATTTCTTGTATTTGCTTCAAGTCCCCAAGTAGGGCAAAGCTGCATCGGTTTGTTTATAAGGCCTCTAGAGCAGCCGTGTATCTTTACAACTCATATCAATAAGAAACCGGAGCTTTTCATCTTTGAAAACCCTTTTGAAGTCTTGAGTTCGTGTGTAATATCGACCTTGAGCAATCTTGACTTATCAAAGCTTAGATCCATAAGGCTTTGTGGCGTCCTCAATCCATTCCATCAACCGATCCTGCCAAAGAGAGTTGAACAACCAGTTGGCTTGATCCCATATCACTCGCATCATTCGACCATCATCTAGCTTGAAGGAGAGCGTTGAACAACCAGCCTTCTTGCCCCATATCCACCCTCGTGCTTACATCATTTTGGTATCAGAGCCGAAAGGTTCTAGATTCAAGGTGATATCTATCCTTGCATCGTTTTATCCTTTCTGCTCATTGTTCATTTGCTTTGTTTCAATTCCGCATCATAAGAAAAACCTATAAGAATCGTTTAGTTTCTTGTTTTTTGCATTCGTTGTTGCATCTATATTTAAAAAAAAAAAAAAAAAAACATATAGGTTGCTTGCACTAGACTCATCGGTTTAGGTTGTTAGATCTTGTGAAA
>VHIU01000621.1:0-65544 GCA_010577795.1 Isatis tinctoria
GTCACCTGTCTATTGATCTTGTTCTCTATCCTCTTCAACTGAACCCTACCCCTTCCCATTTTTGATCCTTTTTTAAGAAACTATTTCCTCTAAAAGAACCAAACAAATCAAGAAACTACAAGAAGAGAGATAAAGAAGAGCCCAGGCTTTGGTATGATCCAATTAGGAAAGTTTTTCTTTCTTTCCTTATAATAAGACTTGTGTTTGAGTCTCGGGATCTTTCTTTCTCCCTTTATTTATGGGGAGATTTGGGTAAGAGCGGTTTTAGGGGAAAGCTAAAACTGGTTTTTTCCTGTTCGCAAATACCAGAGTGGTTTTTGCAAGGACTTGTGTCGAGTTCTCATTGGCGAGTATGTACTAGTGTCGGGTCCACGTTTTGTAAAATGGAAAATAAGTAATAAAATTTTCATTGTCTACGTCTCGTGAAGAGAGAAGTAACATAGTACGGACCACTGGACCGTCCCCAAGTGTCACCTTCGCTTTGCATTGACGGCGGAGATTTCCCTGTAGATATACGAAACAAAATCTGGACCAACAAAAATATCTACTCAATTTCCTCTTTAATTGAATTTATCTATTTTCTTTTCGTATATTCTTTTGGAATAAAGTGTGAACCCTTTGTTTTCAGATCTAATGTTCAGCGGTAACAGTGAAGGACAATAGACCATTTTTCTTTGGCAATAGATGTTTTTGGTAGAGTTGAGAACCAATTGACATCTGTGTAATGTATTGCGTTCACGGATTTATACGCAGGATTTAAGGGAAGAAGGGGGGAGGGGGGGGGGGGGGGGGGACGAAGAAGTACAATTATAAGTATTCAATTAAAAAACAAAAATATTTTGTGAAGCATCGTATAATGTGTATATTGTAGTTATAAAGTAAATCCTACTGTAAATGATCTAGATGAAAGATCAATAGGATATGTACTTTGTTGCTAATCTACGTCAAAATGCGAATTTATAACTCAAGGTTCAATTGGTCCTTTTCTTCCTCAGTTGATATTTTTTTTATTTTATTTTTTTTGCAGCGATTTTGAATCCTTCTCCGTTTGTAAAGCTTCGGCTTACTTTAATACAATTACTCTTTATTGACAACAAAGAGTTTCAAACTTTCAATTGATTTAATCATTGAAAATAGGTACGTTGATTATGATTTAGCGTTTGAAATATCCGTACTCATTAATATTATTCAAATCACAAAAGCGTTGTGATGTTTCAAACAAATATTACCTTTCCCCAAATTAAATGTGATGACCAATGATTGTTTCGAATATGGTTTCAGTTGTTTCAAATGTCAATTTACAAATTAAACTATTTGTATCCTAAAAATATAAAATGTTTTTAAGCTTGGATTAAAAAGTAAATAGTTGACAGAGAATTATATTAGAATAATAAATTAAGAATGAGGCCACGCATTTGTTTAGTCTGTTTTAAGCCTCTCTGATTCTGATGATACATTAGAGTTGGTCATACACATACTTGAAAAAAAGTTACTACAAGCAAATTCGATTACATGATGTTAAAATAATTTTAGTGGTGGTGGTGCTTTAATCCAACCTTGTAGATTTCATATTTGTTTTCGTCATAGCAGATATATCAAATCAGGTATGATATGACCATATATACCGAAATGATCGTAGTTATATAACCAAATTTAAACATGTACGTCTTGAGATTTAAAATGATCTACACGAGTTGTAAGACAGAGAGTATAGAGAACCCCGTTTGATGCAAGTATACTATATATATATATGCATGTATATGGAGATAATGAGCAAAAGTAGTAAGCAACAAAAGGAAAAGTAAGAAACATAACAAATTGAGCAAAACTAAAAGAATCTAAGCTCGTGGCCTTAAATGACAACACCCCAATAATGTCCATTATCTTCGCCTTTGTTACATCTCTACCCTTCCTTCCTCCCGCTTAATATCCGATCCCTTAATTTCTACTCTCTTTCAGTTCATTATGTATAGCGTACACATTAGATACAATATCTTCACCAAACTGTATATTCTATTATAAAAAAAAAAGGAGCAAGTAGTTTTCATCGGATGGAGGTATTATCTATCTTCAAGGTCGTAAATATTAGTCATACGTACATTCGAAGTGATTTTGAAAGATAGAGTTAAGGCACAAAAGCGTGATAGTCGTTTTGAAGCAGATCCCAAGAATTGTCTCCGATGATTGATACTTGTATTCACGAGAGTAGTTGTGAGGTTGCTTCGTATCACGGGGACGCAAGGCTTTTAATGGATCTTAGGAAATGATTACTCGGTGAAGTGTAGGATTTTTTAATTCATACTAATTTTCGATTTTGTAACTGTGATGACTTTAAAAATACGTGAAGAATTTTAGGTAATTGTAATTATTCAAATCATTGCACAGCTTGGTTACAAACTCAAGAGTTATCTTTACACAGCTTGGTTACAAACTTCTTAGAGATTATAGTATGCGGAGAATACTGAGACCATGTGCAACGCAAGGATCGATCCGTCCCGAAGAGTTTTAAGAGCTGAATCCTTCGTGACGTGTCAGCTTCTGATTGGTCGAGCCTTTCACTATTTAAAAAAAAGAAAAAAAAAGAAAAAAAGGGGGTTAAGGATTCCCCTTGGGTATCAGCGTTGCTGATGCTCTGAGTACGTATTCAGTCAAAATTGTTCAAAACAATATAGATTGCTTGTTGTGAAACATTATATACAGTTAATTCAATTATGTATACTGGACAAGGATCATAAGATGGGGGGAAATGATGACGTGGCAACTCAAAATTTCAAGAAGAAATGAATGAAGAGCAAAGTTGCCTTAGTGAGGTCTCTGTCAAAGAGCAAGTTGGGGTCCAATCCAGCCACATCAAATGTCCAATTAATGTACACATCATTAGCTTTTAGCCCCACCATTCTTTGTATATGTACATGTACATATATATGTATCTTTTAAATGTTCTCAATTAATTGAACGTCAAGCATTTCTTTTTCCTAAACAACTGTAACAACTCTTATACCATTGATGCTAATGTTATGTTGGATTTTTTTCTTTTCTTTTTTGGAATGTGTATAGTTGAAATTTTAACTTGTAAAATCTTTTTGATCGTTTTTCTTTTGTTGTGTTACTAAAACAACTGTTGTTTATCAAAAGAAAGATTTATTTAGTATGTTCAATTGAATATAAAACTATAGATGACATAAGTACATATGAATATGATGTATAGCAGCAGCTAGCATCTATGTTGATGCTATCTTCTAACCACCACGTTTAATGAATACATATATATACTTGGTGTTACTTACACCACAAAAGCTCTACATTTCAATTTATATATATATATATATATATATATCTTTCTCTGCATATATTCATATGTATTATAGTTGATAAATATCTATCCTAAAAACTCGAAATGAAGCAAAAATGTACTGTTAGGTTGCAGAAAACGTAGAAATGTATTTAAGGGGTTTCAGCTATTCAAGTTTTGATCAATGTTACAAAATAGATTCAGGTCCGTGAAGGTGAGCTTTCTTTGGATTATAGAGGCTTTGGATACTATTGATCCAAACCCCAATCTGTATGAGAAAGCCCATCAAGCTGACGATTAAAACCTGACCACTTTAGTCAAATAAAGATTAGATAGAGAATTGTTCGAAGGCCTATTAGCTCAGTTGGTTAGAGCGTCGTGCTAATAACGCGAAGGTCACAGGTTCGAAACCTGTATAGGCCATTCTTTTTTTCGACAACGTTGTCTCGCCCATTATATTTTCATCTCGGCTGCTCTCAGCCTCCCACCCACGCTTGTTTAAATAATAAGTAAATAAAAACTCATCATTATGTCTATGAAGGAATAGTAAAATTTTCACGCAAGTTGGCGTCAAGCTGAAAGGTCTCCTTTGCTAAAATAGTAAAATTAAAGAACACACTGTAGTTTTTCCCTTTTTCACCCTACATACTGTACGTGTAGTAACTTCTTCTAAGTTTTAAACTAATACTTCAAATTCACAATAATTTTTGGAAACGAGAAACATGTGGAAAAAAAGATAAAAGGCAGTGCACGTCAAGTCTTGAAAATGGATGGATAATAGTGTGGTGGATCTTTTGTGTTTGGCAGAAAACAAAAAAATATAATCATAATAATAATATAAAAAAAGAGACAAATGAAATTCAATGCCAATCTGGTAACGTAGTCCAAAACCACTCCTTTCATATCTTTGGTGATTGTTTACACGCTTATCTTATCCTCTTCAACTATATTTTGTGCTTCTCAACATCACATATGGGCTTGTATCGTCTCCTTCATCAGATATCTCGATAGCCAGTCCCATTTTTTGATACCCTTTAGATAATGGAATGAAACTAGACTAATTTTTGGAGTTGAATCGGATATTATTAGATTTGTTTCACAAATTTAATTGCCAACACAACAACAATAATTTTTATTTTATTTTATGAACTTGTTATCGGTAAAAAAAGATGATGGTACTATAAGTACTATAAACTACTGAGGGATAGAAGATTGTAGAATATATTTCAATACCTATGATATCTCTCTTTGATCCCCATGGTTTCTCTTGATATTAATACTGTAATTGTTTTTTTGACCAAAAATATTGTAATATGTTCTTGTAATTTACTTAGATTTTGTCTATAGCTCATATATGTGTGTTTTATATATTGAATTAGATGTGAGAGTGGATATACAAATTCTTCGTATACAAACTTCTCATCAAATTATCATAAAGTGTAAGAGTTAGTGATAAGAGATCACCATTTAAATGATTTAATTATTATTTCGATTGATAAGAGTTCTAACTGATGATACTAACCGCTAAATATAATCAGCAAGTATATTAGAACCAATACAGACGTGATCAAAGAGTCCTTTGGGAAGAGGTTGAATCTTGTATGAGAGAGAATGAGAGATTAGTCAAAAAAAATTCAATGCGTGAGTGAAAGTTGGTGAGAACTGGTCAAATCTTTCAAAGCCCACCACACCGTATTGTCTCGAAAAAAATGTAGGGCATTGTTAGAGTTGAAAGAGTTGTCGTTTGTGGGGCCAAACATTTGAGCCCATTGTGAACAAATACAAGAAACTTATTGGGCTAAAAGGGCCCAGTTATAACTTATCGTGTCTCAGCTGGTACTAGTTACTTATAATTGCTTTGCAATTGGAGTGGATGATTTCCACTGGAGGAAGATGAACACATGGGAAGTGTTTGATAGAAAGAGATGGGACTTGTTAGAGAAGTATAGCCATAAGAACCAAATTTAAGAATGCTGAGGTTCACAATAAAAGAAAGCTACCTTACACTTTTCCCTCTTTTGTTTCCTTCACCAATTCCTCCAAAATTTAGATATTGACTTGACAATCATAGCAATGTAAGGCGATCTTTCATTTTAACAGAAATAATCTTTCATACACATATGGAAGTGAATAAATCTAGATTTTTTTTTAGGAAAACATCTTCACTCTTTTCTTTTCCACTGATCAACAAAAAAAACTGATTTCCAAATATGATGAAGCTGTTAAAAAGAAAAAAAAAATGAAAGAATTAATAAAATGATCATAATAGTGACACATTGTTAAGTTTATTGGGCTTAAAAGATGAGGCCCGATTAAATTGACCCGAACTTGATCCTATAATGGGATATTGTCGAGACTAATGGCTAGACGGGCTATTGTCTCGAGGGGGAGTGTGAGAATATCCCACATTGGAAGTTGGGAGGTACATTGACTAATATATAAGAGATTTGGGTCAATCCACTCATTGCCAATTGGTTTTGACTTGGAAGTCCAGAAAACTTAACACACATTCCTTGCAGAAAGAACAAAAAAAAAGTAGGAGAATACAAATTACCTTCTCATCATTCCTCCAAGTCGATGAGGGAACTTATACCCAATTGAGATAACCCTATTACGTACAGTCTTCTCAATGAACTTTGCCAACTTTGATGGCATGTTCTAGCTAAATTGTGTTTTCTTATATTATGCTCACGCCAGAGAAAGTAATAAATAGTTTTTTGAAAAACCATACAAAGTAAAATAGAATCCAAAAAGATTACAGGTTTCGTGGACCAAAGATGCGATGATAACTGTCAAGTCTGGAGACTGGAGTAACACTTTGTAAAAGAGCTCCTCCAACATTTTTTCAAACTGTGTAAGAATATCGATAAGGAAAAAAAAGATGATCCCTTATTTCATCCGGTTCACCACATAACACACAACTTTGAATCATACCCCAAAATTTCATTCTATCACCATTAAATAATATATTCCATATCCAAATCAGTCGGAACAATTTCACTCGGGTTTACCTCTTCTAATTTGTTCTCATGTTTTTAGACGCAGAAATTTTTTGTACCATACTCTGTTGCAGAGAGTTGCCAGAACACTTTATCAGGACTCAACTCAGCCTTTGGAAGCAGCATAGGCAGCATTCTTGCTCTCAAGCCTTAGAAGTGCCTGCCTTTTGTGCAGCGACTCCTTTATCTAGTATTATCCATGCACAACCTCTGCAACTATAGCGTTCTATGCCACACCCAAGAGACTAGTACCAGCATATCCTATATATGGCATTAATCAGCTTACCTATTTGAAACCAGTCGTCTTACTAGAAATGCATACCTTTTCCATTTTTAACTTCAAAACGGATGAAACTGATGACTTGATCTTTGAGGTTTAATAAGATTTACCTGTTATGAATGAGTGACTTCAAAGGTCTTCTTCAAAAGATACATAACGAATTTAAATGTGGTTACGGATGGAACAGACGTAACGTGTGCAATTAGTTTAAATCATGTAGAACGCCATTGACTAATGGTCACTTTTTTTTGTTGTCATCCACTTTACCTATCTATGCTATTAATTCAGATTACATCTTTAAAAGAATATTTAGTCATGTGTTATATTACATAAAATGCCACTAGAATTATTAATATCTCAAGATTTTAATAATTTTTTTTTTTTTGGTGGGAAAACAGGAGATTATCTCCCAAATTATATAAAGAAAGCTTCAACTACAAACAAACTCGTCTAAGGCACGGAGGTCCCGAGACGTCAAATTCTAAAATAGGAGCAACAACATCAGGAACTTCAAGAAAGGAATGAAAACCCAAAGGTAAAGAAAGAGCATATGATGCCAACCCATCAGCCAGACGGTTGGCCTCTCTATACGTATGTGAAACTCGGACAATCCAGTCCCGTGCAAGGAAGCCGTGGCACAAACGTACCAGGAACGACAGCGGATGTGAATCAGTGATCCCTGTCTTAATAAATCCCACTACCAACTCCGAATCGATCTCCAGCTCCAACCTCATGATCCTTTGTTCCCAAGCGACGTATAAGCCGTAGTAGACGCCCCATAGTTCCGCCAAAACTGCCGAGCAACGTCCAATATTGACCGCAAAACCTCCACACCATTTGCCCGTACTGTCACGGATAACCCCACCCGCTCCTGCAATACCCGGGTTACCTCGTGAAGCCCCATCCGTATTAACTTTCATCCACCCCTCTTGTGGTGTGACCCATCTTATTAGACGCTCAACCCGTGTCTTGTGCTGACGCTGCTCTTGTGTCGCTCTAGCAATCATCTCCACCTCTTGTGCTTTATCCTTAACGAATTTGACCCTGTCACGACATAATCGATTCTCACCAAAAATGTTGCCGCAACGCCATTTCCAGCTCCACCATATGGTCATGACAAAGAGCGTTGGCCAGGAGACTTCACCTTTGTTCCCGTCTTCACGTAAGTTGTCATAGATCCATTCCAGTAATGTTTTCGTAAAGAATCCTTGTCTTCTATTTGTTGGAACGATACGAGCCCAAATCCCAGACACAGCTTCGCAATCACGAAGAACATGTAAGATACTCTCCACACCACCCCGACATATCTCACAAATATCATTCTCACCCAAATGTCGACGTTTTCGTTCGGCGTTCGTCATTATGACCTGGTGCGACACCATCCATAAGAAAACCCGCGCTCGTTCCGAAGCATTAACCGCCCAAATTCTCCGATAAAAGCGTGACTGGTTTAGGCTTGGTAAATCCTGCCTCGTTATCAGCTCATAAGCAGATTTCACCGTGAATTTTCCATCTGCCGTTGCCCTCCATAACATTCTGTCCTTAGCACCCGTAATGGTATCCAAAACCACTGCTGCAAGGTCCAAACGGTAGCTATCTCCCAACATAGGTATGATCCGCTGAAAATCCCATCCAAAGCCATCTATCCATAGCTCACGAGCTGTAACCAAATCAGAACCAGGTGGCAAATCCTCAACTATACTTGTCTTTAAAGGATTAGCAAGCAGCCATTTATCAGCCCAGAATCGAACACGTCTACCATCCCCCAGCACCCAGCCATATCCTCTAACAACAACTTCTCTTATGCCAACACATATACTTCTCCATGTGGAGGACCCAGATCCTTTCGGTACAAGCCAAGACCCATCCGAGATGTCTCCTACAGTGTACTTTTTCCTTATCACGGATGCCCATAGGCTGTTTTGGTCATGTAACAACCTCCATCCGACCTTTGCTAGAAGCGCAAGGTTCATTGCTTTTGATTTTCGGATACCTAAGCCTCCTTCCCCTTTTGGTTGACACACTCTATCCCAAGCCATGAGATGTTGTTTTTTCTTCTCAGGTGTAGAACCCCAAACGAAATCCCTCATTATTCTGTCAAGACTATTCAGTGTATGAGCTGGTAACTGAATAGAACTCATCGAGTGGACAGGGATAGAAGCCAAAACAGATTTGGTCAGAGTTAATCGTCCTGCAAAGCTGAGCATCCTACCTTTCCAACCCGCAAGGCGTGATGAGACTTTAGCAAGAACTTCCCCGTATGTGTCCTTATTGATTCTTTTTTGCAAGATTGGCATACCCAAATACTTTCCCAACTCCAAAGTGGATTGTATACCACTCTCTGCACTAATCAGAGATCCTAGCTCCCTTGAAACATTCCCTGAAAAGAAAATTTTCGATTTTTCCAAACTGACTTTCTGGCCAGATGCAACGCAGAATTGTTCCAGGACGTTTCGAATCACTCTTACCTGTGCAACCGACGCTTCTGCAAATAGTATCAAGTCGTCGGCGAAACAAATATGAGACAGAGCCGGACCTCCTCGCGAGAGTTTGATCGGTTTCCATCTCTTATCGAGAATTGCAATGTCAATAAGCTGGCAAAGTCGCTCCATACAGAGAACAAAGAGATAAGGTGACAGCGGATCTCCCTGTCTCAGTCCTCTCAAGGGTTTAAACGTCTCAGTCTGTTCTCCATTCCACAGAACACACATTGAAGGTCCCGCAACACACTGCATAATCCATTGGATCCACGTCTGTGAGAAACCTACTGCCTGCAGAGTGTTTTCCAAAAAATCCCAACGGATACGATCATATGCTTTCTCCAAATCAAGCTTAAGCAACATCCATCCTTTTCGCCCTTTCTTCCGTCGCATAGAATGCACCGCCTCCTGCACTACAACTATATTATCAGTACTCAACCTTCCCGGGATGAAGCTTGATTGTGCTGGTCCAATCACATTCGAAATGATCCCCTTCATTCGGCTCACCATTGTCTTAGTAATAGTTTTAAACAAGACGTTGCACAGACTAATAGGTCGAAAATGTGTTATTTTTTCCGGTTTCTGCATTTTCGGGATCAAGACCACAAGTACATCATTCGTACCTTCAGGCAGACTCCCAGACTCGAAAAACTGTGACACAAAACGAATGACTGACTCTCCCACAATCTCCCAGCATTGCTGATAAAAAACTGGCTGATAGCCATCCGGTCCAGGTGCCTTCAGACTACCCATGCTCATCACCGCCCTTTCGATCTCCTCTGCAACGAACGGTGTATTAAGCCGAGTTTTATCTTCATTAGAAAGTCGGTTAATACCTCCAGTTGGCAGTTGCTCAATAGAATCGTCAACATCCTCCAGAGAGTAAAGGCGTCTGTAATAGTCAACTGCAAGTTTCTCCAGCTCTGCCGCATTGTCAACCCACCTACCATCATCATCCTTTAGCATAAGAATCCGATTCCTCCTCCTTCGAATTACCGTCGATGTATGGAAGAAGTTGGTATTACGGTCTCCAAAGGCGACCCATTTGTCTCTTGCTTTCTGGGCCCATATTAATTCCTCCTGTTCAAGAACTGTATCGAAATCCTTCAACAGAGCCTCCTCTATACTCAATAATTCATCTGTTTGACTATGCTCAATCAGATCTTGCACCGCCTTTATATCTCGAATTATCTTGTCCTTACGAGCCTGCACATGACCAAATACTTCCTTATTCCATTTTTTGAGTGTAATTCTCAATCCCGCCAATGCCTCCCTGGTGTTTATTTCTCTGTTCCAAGAGTGCGCGATCATGTCCTTAAACCCAGAGTGTGTCAACCAAGCCGCCTCGAATCTGAAAGGGCGACGTCTTGGGTTGGCATTCACAACCGGCACCAGCTGCAAGTAGAGTGGAGTATGATCACTAGCTAGAAATGGTAAATGCCTTACAGTCGCCTCCTGCCATGTCAGACGGGCCTGTGCATTACAGAGAACACGGTCTAACCGCTTCGCAACATAAGTACTCGCATTCCTGCCTCTCTTCCATGTAAACTGGCTTCCACTGAACCCCATGTCTATCAATGAGAGCGTATGAATCCAGTTCCCAAACTCAATTGAATCTGGTGAAAGGCGACCATTACCGCCAGACCGCTCATCCACCCGGACTATGGAGTTGAAGTCTCCACCGATTATCAGGGGCCCCGAAATGCCGACAATCAGATTCTTCAAGTCATTCCAGAGACCACTCCGACGAGTAGCAGAAGGGGTAAACAACAATTAGGTGTAAACAATCCCCTTCGGTATTGACTTTGGCACAAATGAATTGATCAGATGACTGAATTACCTCCACTTCACCAATTCCCGATCTCCAAAGAAGCCACAACCCTCCACTTTGACCCACTGCGTCAACTCTAAAGACATTATCGAATCCCAGCCTTTGACAGATCCGTCCCGCTTTCTCCCCCCCAGCATGCGTCTCAAAAACTGCCAAACAATCTGTAGGGAACTTCTTCACAAGGTACCGAATTGATCTACGGAAGCTAGGTTTATTTGCCCCCCGGCAATTCCACATCAACACATTCATCATGATGATACAGTATGATATTAGAACCACTGGGGGTACCTGTTAAGCAGAGTGGACAGTTGAATCCGCTCTCAACGTTTCATCGCTTTTCAAATTTTCTTCATTAAGCCTTTGACCAGTATTCACCGATGTTCCGCCCGAACCTGGTTTAGACTTAACTACTGCTCCATGAGTGGGTAAAGGCATCTCTATCTCTGTATGTCCAGTTCTAATGTCAGGGGCAGAAAACAAGGGCATAGACTTCTGAGCGACACTATCCTTCCAGAAGTCGGCATCTCCGTAATCATCATTTCGGAGCTATGCGTTCCCCCTGACAACTTTTCAAACACCACCATCTCTAAACTTGGACTCGATTCCATATTCGCCATCGATGAGGTAGAAGGAGCAGTTTCCTTTTCACGAATGGCTCTCAGGTCCTCACCGGCAGATGCGAGCACCGCAAATCTACTTCCTTTTCCCTCTTCTACAGTCGATTCCACTCTCATCCTCTTTCCATTGCTGGAGCAGTCCCCCTGCTTCGTAGATGGACCAAACACTAATCCCCTAGTTGGGCCACGGAGCTTTAATTGTTTGGGCCTCCCCGGATTCAGGACTGGGCCAGTTTGAACAGCATTTTCTTTAGTCTTCCTGTCTTCTTTAAATATAAATACCTTATTGACTTCTTCTTCTTGAGACCCCACTTGCGATTTCTGGAGAGAGCTCTTTTCCGTTCGGTCGGCCGACAAGGGGTCCATAGTCTCCTTTGCAATAGCTTTTCCTGCTTTATTTCCCACTATTTTCGGCGCTTCTGTGTCTTGGGTCAACTTCCCAAAAATGTTTGAAATAGGAACGTTGACAGAATCAACTTTATGCCGAAATTCCCGTACTTGATTTGCGTTCGTCCTCCGTTCATCCCGTATGTGTGGCTCAGTTCCCATAGCCGAGGTGGCCTGGTTTTTCTGTTCCGACTGCCTCATTCGCCACCGTGGAGATCTTCGGACTGTGACAAAACCATCATTATCCTGAATCTGTTTGTTTTCCCCCGTTGTTTCAGACGTCGCAGCTTGGTTCTGGTTTTGGCCTGAATTCCGATACCCATTCTCAGACGGACAATTATGAACAAGATGCCCGAATAGACCACAGTGTGAACAGATACTCGAAATTCCTTCATAAGAAACGTAATATCTCTCTCCATTAACCAATAACGACCCCTTCAAAGGCTTCTTGAGATCAATCGCCACACATACTCTTGCAAATCTTGCACGCTCTAGGTGCAGTGTTGTATCATCCACCTTGATTGGATCACCCAAACCTTTAGCAATCCCCATTAAAATGGTTTGATGATACAGATTAACGGGCAAATTTGAGATCCTGATCCACACTGGAGTCGTGATGATATCATCTCTTGAAGGATCAAAGCATGGAGACCAGGCTTGCACCATCAAATAGCTTCCATACAACCTCCATGGACCTCCGGTTAATGCCGTTATGTACTCATCCTCCTTCTCAAAACGCACCATATAGAATTGCCTCGGTAAATCCATCACATGAATCGCCCCTATAGGTTTCCATAGGTCGCGCAGTTTCCGGCTCAACACAGACAATGACGTATTGATGCCTAACACTTTCACAATCATGCAGTTTCTCCAGATCTCATTCATCGCCGTGAGTACCTCATCACTGATAGTAATCTCTGGTTCACCATCCTCACCATTGGGAAAGTGCAAGTGCAGCCTTTCCATGATAAAGCTCGAGTCAATGACATCCTCCGGTGCCACCATTCCACACACCCTGCTACCCGAGACCCTGTTAGCCCATGTTCTCTGTTTCTCCGGTGGTTCCCCGGGAGGATTTCCTTTCCCCCTGACATCCTCCATTGTCGCGTCCTCCATGTTCAGAACTGTTCACTCTCACTCTCTCTTCTTTCAGTCTTTGTTGAAAGCCTTCAAGATTTTCAAGATTTTAATAATGTCAAAATGGTCAAATGAGTTATTAATAAAGTTATCCATAATATCTTTAAATATCTCTTAAAGCAACATTATTGGGAGGTTCTCCATTAGAGTCTCTAGAAAAAAAAATAACATAAAATAATATAAAGTATTATTTTACTGTGAGAGGTTCTAAACCTTGTGTAATGATTATACAAAAAACTCTTTAATAAGAGTTAAACCTTTACATTTATAAGTAGCCTTTTTCAGACTAAAACTATATCATAATCAGAAAAAAAAAAATTCCAAACAAATTAAAAACTAAAAATAAAGATTATTCTTTCCCTTTAATTAAAATAATGTCAAAGGAAATAATTAGCGCTCGTAGAAATCTAGTGTTTCTATGTTTTGAAAAACATGTGATTCTGTTATGTTAATCATTCGAAGTATATTCATCAAGTAGATTTATGCTTTCATATTTTTGAAAAATGATTCTGTTAAAGATCCGGTAAGAAGTAAAAATAAAATAGAAATAGAAATTATGAAATGTTTTCTCTTCTTTTCTTCAGCTATTTAGTTGATATATCAGTAAGTACAACATGACCTAAACTGAATGATGGTCTATAAAATTAGATAAAAACCACAAAGTATTAATCCTGTTTCTAAATGATAAATTTTATTTGTTTTCATACATATTAATAAAATACATTAAATTTTGGCTAAAGATACATTATTTTTTGTGTTTAATAATTTTCAATAAATATAAACCATAGTAATTAAATAAATTTAGTTATTTATATTGAAATTTACAATTTATCATTAATAATTAATAAAAATGCATAGAAAAAGACTATCTTTATAAAACATCTTTTTTGAAAAAAAAAGAATTCATCTTTCAGAAACAGAAGAATAATTAATGTTCAAAAAAAAAGAAATAATAGTTTAGAACGACAATTATTTATTATAAAGAGGAGGAAGTATTACTTTCAAGGTAACTAACTGGTGGTACCGATTGTTTGCTTATGTAGATCAATCCACACACAAACCAGGACTCCATAGAAATTTAATGGAGTCCTGGTTTTGTGTGGATTGATGTACATAAGCAAACAAGTTTTCAAAAACCAAGGACACAAATAAATTGCGAAAGAACAAAAAAACAAAAAACTCAAAGTTGGAATCCAAGGCACACAAGAGAGGATAGCCCCCACATTATCATAAATACAATCAATTAATTTCCTACACCTCATCAGAAAGCTCATAAAATCAAATGAGCCCACCTTCTTCTTCAATTAAGTTCTTCACCCACGCATTTAGTGGGTCACACAAACTCTTATGACTTATGTCCCTCCAAATTTATAATATTTTCAGTTCAAAACATTTCACTGTAACCATATCCGAATTATAAAACTACTGTAATCCACTAATATCAACTTACGAATTCCCGCATACGTTTACGACCCCGTATATTCACATACTATGACGGTATGTCCTTATTTAATGATGAAGGAGTTACATATCCCATTATTTGTTGTTATATAAACCTAAACACCTTATATTTCATTCTATCATTTTCTATCATCTTGTTCTTCTTTTCCGCAAATCTAGCATAGAAAGAGACTCCTGATATCATCCAAGTTTCTCATCTTCCAGCCCTAATTAAAAAATGTCCATGAAAGGGATCTCATCAGTAGAACCAGATAAGATCTCCAAGAGAATATCTTCTCACAAGCGCAACGATGCTCACTCCGGCGAGCTCGACGTGTTCGAGGCCTCCGTGTACTTCTCCGGTTACAACGAATTCTCCTCCGGCGACCATAGACACACACACAAGTATGGCTATAACGCGGCGAGAGAGGAGAATCGAAGGAGATGGGGAATATTAGGAGGAGGGAGAAGAATAAGCTTGGATTTGCCGATTAGATGTTCAGAGCAGGTGCATCATCTTCACCATGATCATCTTGAGAAGCAAGAAGTTACAACAATCAAAGAGAGGATTGGTAACGTGAGACACAAGCAACCAAGCTCACCGGGTGGGAAAATCGCCAGCTTCTTGAACTCTTTGTTTCATCAAGCGGGTTCGAAGAAGAACAAGTCAAAGTCAAAACCAACGGATCGAGAAGTCGAGGAGGAGATCCCTGGAGGAGGATGGATGAGGAGGAGAAGAAGAAGTAGTATCAGCAATTTCTTGAGCTCAAGCAGATCTAATTCAACCACCACAACGACATCATCATCCTCAAAATCTCTGATGTCGTCGTCAAGCTCGGGTTTCAGAACTCCTCCTCCCTATTTAAACACTCCCACCAAGAACTACAAGCAGTTCTTGAATTTCACTTCTGCCACAAACCAAGTGGAAGTACTAGAGGAAAAGAAAATAAACAAAGAGTTGTCTTGGCTTGATGAGAAACTTAAAGTGATGGAGAGCCTATCAGAGAAAGAGAAGGTTTGGGGTGACATCCATGATGATGATGATGATGATCGGAGAATAAAGAGAGAGGGAGATGATGATGGAATGGAGAGTGATTCAAGTTCTGATCTCTTTGAGTTGCAGAACTACGAGTTGTCTCGTGGAGGCTTGCCAGTTTATGAGA
This sequence comes from Isatis tinctoria, assembly GCA_010577795.1. NCBI lineage: Eukaryota > Viridiplantae > Streptophyta > Magnoliopsida > Brassicales > Brassicaceae > Isatis > Isatis tinctoria. The sequence continues at coordinate 15,627 of VHIU01000621.1, forward strand.
CCACCAATGTAGCTAACATCAACAACACTCTTCTATAATCTCTCTCTCTTGAGTGTCATGAAATCCATCAGATCTTGGTAAAACCCATGAAACAATTTGTTTTTTAGTTGTTCTTGTCGGATTGTTCTTCAGCTTATATGTAATTCTTTTGGATTTCTGGGATTTGATTGTGGAAGCTTTTCATTTTTTTTTGGTATGAGATTTGAGGGTAGATTTGATAAATACATAGTGTTCCTGTCTCTCACATGGATTTTTTTTGTTTCCATCTCTTTACGTTTTTGATATTTTCCTTGTAAAATAAATTTTGTACAATATTGTTAATATCTTAATTATCGGATTATGGTAAACCATTTTTGTTTTAGCATAAATTATAGAAATTCGGTGATGAAATTTGTCACTTTGCTACATCAACAACCGGAAAATTTGAGCTATGCTACGGACCATTTATATCGTTGATAATCATTGCGATAAAGTAAAACTATCAATGAATAAGAACCAGAAATATTATATGCATGGGACCAATAAATAAAGTTTAACCGGCCGGTTAATTAAGTCTGGTTGGTCACTATACTCACTTCACTTGGTTGTTTTTCTCTTTACTTATTAGTTGGTTAGTTATAAGTCCTTTTTTGTCGTCGGTTATGAGTCTTGCATCTAATGTCGACTCAAGGCCACTAGTTCTCAACTTAACTATGCATCTATAGCATGAAAGCAAACAAACAAACAAAAATTGGGGACCAACAACGATCTCCACTTGTATGTTCAATTGTTCATACATGAACAATATATAATATTATTATTATAAGAATTAGCAATCAGTGACTCAACTTAGTGTGTCTAGACGTTTTTTTGTCCTGTCAGGAGTTATGTCATAGAACGTCGATAGATATGACAAAGTATATAATTGATGTTTAGGTCGAAGATTGATTTAACCTTAAAAAGATTATCAATTGCTTTAGATAAATTTATTAACATATTAATCGATCGAGGACAAAAGAGATATCCAAACGCTTTTGCCATGCATAGATTGCGCTTGCTTTTCGAATTTCTCATTTTAATATATTTATTGATGCATGCATAAGGCATACGCACTACTATATAGCCTTTTGAAGAATACTCATGATGTGTTGGTCGTTGCGTAAATTATCTGACTAATTAAAACTCTTTTTGAACGTGACTAAAATTCATTTTAAATTGCTTTGCTCGCTTAAATAGATCTTCGTTGTTTTTTTTTGAAAGAATATAGATCTTCGTTGTTGATTCGAGTACACTACAAAAAGTCCGGTGTTTAACGTCACTTAAAAGTATGCTTAACGTCGGTTATGAAATGACGTTAATATATTGGCCTCGGTTTAAAAACCGTCTTCTTATCCTTCGACGCTAAAATTATTAGCTTCGCTTATTCAACCGACGTTTTGTTACGTGATTAACCGACGTTTTGTTACATCGATATATTTGCGTCAGTTTTTAGCATCGATATTCATTTAACTATTTAATTTTTATATAATAAAGAAAAAAATTAAACTGGAAAAAATTGATTCATTTTAAACTCATATACTTAAACATACCCTGTTTCTTTATCACTTTATAAAATCTCTAATAACATTCCATATATGTAATATCATGGTTACACATTCCACATGGACACAATACTCTTACATAAAAAAATAAAAAATGTTATAGAGTACTTTGACATGAATTTGTCGAGTTGAATACACTCCATAATCACATAAAAAAAAGTCTGTTCTATTGTCACTCCATTCCTAAGAGTAGAAAAATAAGGCCAAGAAATAGAGAACATTAGCTAACAAAACGTAAACAACCATTACAACAAAGAAAAGAAAAACATACCAGTACCAAGTGAAATTCAAATCAAATTCCTGTCTTTGAAATGCCACTTCCTTGATCAATGTTGATAATGTTAAGCTTTATGTTCTCATCTTTTTCATTCACCTGTAAAACACACATTTCTGTTACCAACAGATGATGATAACTTGAAAATAATTCAAAAATCACAAAACTCACTTGAACAATAATCACATAATTTACATAATATAAGGAACGTACCACATAGTTCTTGCTTCACTATTAACAAAACTTCCATCCGAATGTTTTCAGATTTCAATGAAGTTGTTGAGACTTGAGAGGAAGCGATGAACACTGAACATGAATTCAAACTTTTACCTGTATATCAATCCAGAGTAGAAATCAACATTTGGATAAAGCTTTCTCTTAACAAAGTAATCATCAGAGAGAGCTACCTTCTCCAGAGCAGCAGCTAGCCGCAGACCATCAGAAATACATCTGTCAAGCATAATTGCTCAAAGCAAAAAAAAAAAAAGGGCCACTAAATGGAAAAGGCGTTTGTCAATTGATTACATAAAAGCTTGAACTATGCGGACATATGGTACCTCAATTAGAGGATCCCTTCCAACAATGGAAAACACTTCATCTGCCAGTTTCTTGATGACTTTAGCTCGTGGGTCATAATTTTTGTACACACGGTGTCCAAAACCAGACATCTTTCTCTTCCTAAGTTCTCAAATAGATGAAAATATTGATGGAAAGGCTCATCACAGATCCAGAAAACGGAAGCATATAGTTTCAAGAAATATTTTTTTCATAGAAAATTCATTCAAATTCATCCAAAGGACAAGAAACACCATCTCGAAGATGGTGTAGAATAACACATAGAAATGTGTATATAATCACTGAAGAATCAAACACCAACCACAATCATAAACATATTCGCATTTTCTAAAGAGCATTCACATTATGCACAGAAACTCACAGAAATAAACAAAAACGCACAAAATACACATAAACACACATAAATGCAGAGAAACGCACCTGGTGTTCGATCACGATCACCGAGAGCGCAGAGATCGTATCCCTTCCCACAAGCACAGATTTTCACAAACCTTCGATGTTAACAAATTAAGCTATTAAAACCAATTGAGCTTAATTTTAAGCTATTGGAAACAAAGTTAAACTATAAGAATCAATCGAGCTGTTAGCAGAATGAATCAAACTCCCGACATGAAGTTGAAGCTTCGGAAACCTTCAAAGGAGACCTTCCGTTTCGCTAGCAAAAGAAGATTTGTGTTTGAATTTGAACCTCCGTTTGAATATTTGATTCTCAGAATCGAAATCAAAAAGGCTAGGGTTTTACCTCTGAGATGCATGAATGGAAATCAGAATCAATCGAGTACTCTTACGTTGGAAAACCAATCGGAATCAATCGGAATCAATCGAACTGAAGACAGAAATTGTCTCCGACGACGAGCTCAACAAATTGGTAAAGTAAAAAAGAGTTTTAAAATTAAATGATAAAAGCAAATATTAATGTCGATTGTTTTCGTCGGTTAAACAAACGACATAATAAACCAAGACTTAATGATAATTCGTGTCGGTTCATTAAACGACCCAATTAAACCGTCGTCAAATGCCTCATTTTTTGTAGTGGTAATTTATACAAAATGGTGAAACTAATTTTGGAATTAAGAAAACGTTAAATAGTGATATGAAGTCCAATGAAAAATTTAGACCTTTTAGTCTTGTGCCAAAAAGATAAACCCATTTTAATTATACACTAGGTAGGTTAAAGAACTATTGCTTTTGCTTTGTATCTACTACATCATGCATACACAATTAGCGAGACGATATGTTTATATGTTTTATAAGCATTTAGTACATAAACCAAATCAAAGAGACAGGAGGTCAAATGTATAACAATAAACTCATGCCGATTGGCAAAAAATAAAAATAAAAGATAGAGAGAGACAAAAAAAAAAAACTCATGGAGCTAGAAACAATGATACATGTCACCAATATAGACAAAAGTCTGGTATATGAAATTGATGATTAATAGATGGCTTTCTCCTCATCTAGTGGGTGGAGGGTCCAAACATGTGATTATCATAAAGTTGAAGTAATTATGCAAACTAAAATGGTATGATAATGAACCTTGTAAATAAAGACACTCACAAATGGTGAGTTTGGATTTTTGTTAGAGAACTAATGATTTACGTCACATATGCGGTCATATATACTAATTCTAATCAATATGGATTTATTTGATTCAAACTTAGTTATTTCACTATTTCAACTTTGATTCGGTTAATTCAGTAGAAAATCAATATTATTAATTATACATAGTTAAGATTTAAGAAAATAAAATTTGGTACAAGAAAATTTGGTTCGGATCATTTTTATCTAAATTGCAAACAAGTCGTTAGTTTAATTCGTTTGATCCTTGTTTCTTTTGCTCTTGCAATGGAATATTATCAAAGAGGGATGACCAAGAAAATAGAGAAATACCTCTAACATTAGAGAGGAAAATGATATTTACATAAATATCCCCCAAAAATCTCTAAAAATCCATTAAATCTGGTTTCGCACAAGTCCAACAAAGATTCATCTTCCCTGTTTCAATGATAGTTAAAAGTGAGTAAACAAGAACCCAAAAACAAGGAATGTGACAAAAATGTTGTATGGCTTGGAGCTTGTGTAATCATACCATAACTCATGCCCGAAATGATCTCACGAATCATAGTCCTCCTCCGATCATCATTCCTCTCATAGAACTACTATAAATATGAATCAGAAATATAGTCAGAATCATTACGCCAAAATATAAATAAAATAAAACAAAAACGCAGACAGTTGATACCTGGTTACAGAAGAAGAAAAACTACCTCGAAAGTATCATCGGTTGTTACGGGGATCAAAAACATTACCAACCTCATGCATCTTGAATCCGCCGCGGGGAGTTACGATCAACTTTCTGATGACAACCACTCAATGATTTTTGTTTACTAAACCGACAAACATCTCGTCGAAATCGTGATCATTGCTTATCATCACGTAATTTTTAGCTACACCTTTTGGCTCCGCATGTAATTCGGTGTGCACCATATTCGAAACCAATATCCGATCAGTAACTTCACGATGACGACAATATGCGGGCTCGAAAGTGTAGGTCCTTCATCACATCCAGCACAAGGATTTGACCGCCGAGGTGCTTCAATCATATCGAACCCTTTTTGCCAAAGAAATTCCATCCAGGGAAGAGTGTAGTAGTTGGCTAGAGTCACTAAGAGGTTATCAACTAAGTCTTTCATACAAGCATTCTTGCCAAACTTTGGTAGGGTGTAGTCCACATCCCAGAAGACATGGGCTTTGGGGTCGAAAAGGGGTATCTTTCGCAGTGTCGGTGCAACGTTTTGGAATGCCCTAAGCAAGTTCAAAAATTTTACATTTTTATTAAAACATTTCAACAGATTTTTATTGGTAATGATTCTCGAAGAATCTTTAATTTCATAAACAAATCATCACCAACAATGTCTGAATGCATACCGTTCTTTAAAGAAGCTTCTAAGAGGATGTTATTGGTTGTATAATTTGAAACCAACTCCACTAAATTTAGAATATATCAGATTTTTTTTTTAAAATATAATTTCAAAATTTCAGTTATACGATTTTAGTATTTATAAAATCAATATAATATCATTTGATATCTACAACAGATTGTGAATAGAATTACACTCTTTCAAAACAAATTTATAAATGAAAATGAATATAGAAAAAGAAAGCTACAAAAAAATTATGTAGGTATCCAAACAAAACAAAAGAGAAAATGAAAAGAAAAAAACCATAAAATGTTAGAATCAAATATATATATGATGAATCAGCCAATTCATGTAATTAAAATAATGAAATCTAACTTAAAAATTGGAATTTGTGTTTCCTTTGAGATTCCAAAGAAGAAGAAAAAAATGGGAGATGTTATATGGATAAAATCTGAGTTTGATCAATTTGGAAGTAATTTTTTTCTTGAGAGAAATATGTATTTCAACCATTTGTATTTCAACAAGATGTTTTTTTAAGAAAAATTAACCATGAAATTTTTTTGGAAGAGGAAAAATGTTTATTAATAGTGAAGGATTTCAAAATATGATGATAAATTAAATGGTTTGATTTTGATTACTATAATTTACACATGAAATTAGATTTAAATCCATCCAAACTTTCCAAATCAAATGAACTGTAAGAATCTTTCAAACATGAATAACACAAGAATTCAATTCTTATATCCAAATCTTTAATTGAATAACAATAGATTTTAAATTCTATTAATGATGAGATTGTAAATACAAAAATCAATAACACTAGATTTTAAAAATTTAGTACATATATTTAAAATACAATAACCAATAACAACAGATTTTAATAAAGAATTTAAAATCAATCATTGAATAACAATAGATTATAAAACCTATAGAGTTGATTTGAATTCATATATTGAATAACACCACCTAAGTTCAAACATAATAACATCAAAGTATCCTCACTTGCGGCTGTTATTTTTTTAAAATCAAACAAAAACCCCAAAGTTTATTCATACATTTAGAATTAATATATATAATTTATTTTTATATAAAATGGATTACCTAAACCTTTATTTTACCTATAAGTTTGGCCTGGTGATGCCCATTATAAATAGAAATAAAGTCTTTGCTTTGGTCATGTGACCAAAGAAGAAAAGAAAAAGAGAGTTTTGTCTTTGGACTAAAATGTTAATTTAAAATAACATGGACTTTCCATCGGATTCAAATACTATGATGGAAATCATTACTACTCTTTTGGTGCACTCTGCAGTCTGCACTCTGAGTCTGTATTTTAAAATAAAAGCATTTGTAAAGAATCTTCGTGAAAAAATGGAACTATTGGCGTGGAACAAACCCAACCATAAGAAGATAAACCAGACCCCGCTTGACCCGTTGTTAATAGGCTTGAATCAGGCCTTAACTATATGCTTCGAATGTTGATGGGCCTGGCTTTGGAAATTGTAACATGCACCAGATTTATTTTTATTTGGGCTCCGGACCTAATCCCCTATATATTAATATATACGGAATGAGAAAATTCAGACATGTGTCTTACTCAGAGTAACTTAAGGGACAGTTAACAAATGAAATAGTTACATTCAAACACGTCAACAAAAAATTAATATACTTTTTAATATATGGAAATATATATATATATTCCATTAGATTTTTTCTCTCTTTTTATGGTATCATTAAATTCAAACATCTAGAAGCATATAATTGAGAGATTTAATGGCTTATATGATACTTAAATTTTAGAAATTATATAATGCAAATTTTTATCCCACATGGACTGAAAAATAAAAGGGATGACATGCATATTGCTTATAAATAATTAAATTTACTCAGAATTTTGAATTACGTATATGAAGTATTTAATAAACGCAGAAATTTGTAAGTTTTTATTTGATTTAATCAAGTTTTATTTGAATTATGTTATTAAATTGAATTTAAAAATATTTATATACTTTTGTTTGATAGAAATTTAAATATTAGAAACTTCCTAAATTGTGAAAATATTAGAATTATTTTAAATTTATCAAAATTATAATATTATAAATATTTTTATGTTAATAAAGTTTATATTATGCTTGATGATATATTGCTATTGTTTATTAGATTAAATATTCTACTGAATATTATATTTATAGATAGTATATTAGCCATAAAAACTTTGACTACTATGATACTATGATAACCGTTTATCTAATAATCAAATATAAATCATATATTTTACCCGCACAAGGTGCGGGGTATCATCTAGTTAATATGGTAATTAACTAATTATAATATCCGGCTTTTTTTTTTTGAGTTTTGAGTTTTGACACATCAAAGATATATATTCGAAATATACTTACAAATATGAGAAACGATCAAAACATTCAAACTTATAATTATATATGAAATACTTTTTTTTGGGGGGTCAAATATATGATTACTAATATACTAACAAGAAAGAAGAGAAGGAACAAAAGAAAAAGTAATTGGGACTAGCTTAGATTCCATCACCTGAAAAGTGCGGTTGGTTGGCCAACAATATGTGCTCTGGCTCCCACCAAAGAAAATAAAAAGTGCTGATTTTTATGAAAAAAGGAAAAAAAGAAAAGAAAAAGGGCTGATGTTGTAATAAAGCAAAAAGTTTTGGAAAACTTCTGACGATCAGCCCAGACACGCTCCAGTTCCACCACCAATCTCTTCAACTTGCTGATTCCCAAATATTTTATATATTCTTTTCGCGACCCCAAAGTTTCTTTTTCTTTTATGGAAACCCCATACATTCTTCTTCTAGCTTATGCATTAATTTGGACATTTGTTTTCGTTGGAAACAGTTTAATTAAATAGATAAAACCCAAAAAATAATGTTCACAAGTTGCTATATAATAATCTCTTTCCGTAGGTTATGATTTTTTATATTTAAAATTGCAAAGCTACCAACAAACCAAATAATTTATCGGAAAACATGTTTGTTAGTAGAATATAACCCAAAAATGTTTTAACTTTGGATTGTGGGAAGTGACAGTGTCCATTGTGTGATCTATCTGTTTTGATTGTAGTGAACATATTTATGGCATCATTTAAATGTATATGTGTTTGAGATAGTGTGAACATTTTAATTGAAACCCGAAAACCGAAAACCGAAAACCGAACCGAAATAACCGAAACTGAAACCGAACCGAATTTTATGAAACACCTATTAGATATTGAATTGAGATAACCGAAATAACCGAACCGAACCAAAACCGAATGGATAACCGAACAGATAATCGAATATCCGAAATACGATCCATATACTTAGAAATATTATTTATATTTATATTTAAAATAACTAAATAATTTAAATTAACCAAATATTAGTAAAAAAACCAAACTATCCAAAATTATCCAAATGTTTTAATCCAAAATATCCGAAATTATCCGAATTATCCGATATTATCCGATATTATCCGAAGTTATCCGGTTTTTTATCCAAATTATCCAAAAAATATAAGAAAAACCAGAACCGAAACCGAAATAACCGAACCAAAACCGAACCGAAACCGAAGCAAAACCGAACCGAATTTTATGGTTAACCGAACGGTTACTAAATCTCTATAACCGAAAAAACCAAAAACCGAAAAAATCGAACCGAAACCGAACAGAATTTTATGATTAACCGAACGGTTACTAAATCTTTATAACCGAGAAAACCGAAAACCAAAAAAACTGAACCGAACCGAACCGAAAACCGAACGAAAAACCGAACGCCCAGTGCGCTGCCTGTCTCTACACAAACCTTTGATGCATGCCACCGTAGTCCTTATATAGATAAAAGTAAATTCATTCTGTTTAGGATTTTCTTTTAAATTTTTTCAAAACAACCCATCTATACAAGTAGTGGTGTACATACAAGAAATACAATGTGTTTTAGTTTTATCTGTTTATGTATTTGCTTTCGGTTATAGGTACATGTACGAGACATGCCATATCAATTATTTTAAAATATTTACATTTAAATTCAAAAACATTTTCTAATAAATCAGTGCAACAGAATAAAAACTAAACGTGAACTTAGTGTATATCTCTATTACTTATACACTTTTTTATTTGGGGCAGTAAAATTTCTTTTCTTAGATATTGAATTTTTTCTACTCATCACGATCTGCACTTATGATAGATTTTTAGTTTTCAACCAGTTTATTTATCGTTTATATAATATCTATTCTCTCAATTCTGTATAATAATTTTAAACCAGTTTATTAGAAGAAAAAAGAAGAAGAATAATATGTGTGTGACAGTGTGAGATTGAATTTTAGACGTCTCAGGAGGAGAGAATGATAAATTGTTATTTCGGGATTCTAAATTGAGATTTGAGGATAAAAAATTGAGGTAATTTGCTAGATATACATATTTTGAGTTTAATTTGCGAGTTGGTACAAATAGTGAAATCTGATACAAATACTGTTCTACGCAGAGTGTGGAGAAGTCGACTTAACCCTCACGGCTACCTACATCTACATTTGGAAGATCTATCCCATATCTCCCTTTGTCAACCTACGGAGTAGTAGCATTTGACTGTTCACAACTTTCGGTGGTGGCTACACATTGTCGTACCGTGGTAACGTTGCTGTTAGCAACCATATTCCAAATATCCGAGATTCTTTTTTATGGGTGATCCTGACACAAACTATGTATTCTGAGAAGGTTGGATGTCCCAAGAGTTGAATCATCATTTGTGGCTTTGGGATTTTTAAGCACGGGGATTGAAGATTTTTAAGCACGGGGTTGAGGATTTTTAAGCAAGGGGCTTGGGGATTTTGAAGCACGGGGCTTGGAGATTTTTAAGCACGGGGATTGGAGATTTTAATGGAAAATTTACTCTGTACAAAACATAGTACGGGGCTTGAGGAGTTTACATTTGTGGCTTTGGGATTTTTAAAGGGGCTTGGAGATTTTTAAGCACAGGGTTTGGAGATTTTTAAGCACGGGCTTGGGGATTTTTAAGCACGGGGCTTGGAGATTTTTAAGCACGGGGATTGAAGATTTTTAATGGAAAATTTACTCTGTACAAAACATAGTACGGGGCTTGAGGAGTTTACATTTGTGGTTTTGGGATTTTTAAACACGGAGCTTGGGGATTATTAAGCATGGGGCTTTGAGACTTTGTGATTTTTAAGCACGGGGCTTGGGAACAGTTAACCGAAACAAATGGAATTATATGTTTGGGTTGCTATGCCTAAATATTAAGGTATCAAACGCCACTCGGATTGAATTTCTAAACACGGAGAATTAACACTTGTGGCTTTGGAATTTTTAAACATGGGGTTTGGGGATTTTTAAGCACGGGGTTTGGAGATTTTTAAGCACGGAGTTTGAGGATTTTTAAGCACGCGGTTACGTACAATGTTAAACTCTAGAGTATCTGGTAACATATATATTAGTTATTCCATGCAATTGTATCGCGTAAGATCTCACTAAATTTGATCTTTATAGTATATGGTAAAAGTTATGTTATCTACTATGGTCAAACGTAAAAAAATACTACGATGATCATACAATGTTCATATCGGTTGTCGCTCATGGTACAATTGTAACATATATATTATCCGGTAACATTTATGTTATCTGATACATTTAAGCAGCCTACATTCATTGTTACAGTTAAATAAAAAGTAAACGTCTAAAACGGATATTATCGGATACATAAAATGTTATAGAATAGAATTTACTTACTTCAGTCTGGCATGTAATAGGGGATTTCAAATTGAAGTCGATCCGCAGGTTTCGTCTGAACCACTCACAACATGAGCTGCGTCGGCTTCCCGAATAGGTGGTTGGGTGGGAGGATTGTCACGTAGTACACCTGTTGACGTTTTTTCTTTTTCTGATTGTGGAGTTCACCTGAGTCCTCATCAACGCGTAGCTCTTCGGGCAGATCAGCAGGCGAGGAGAGGAAGGGAAGGAAGAGGAATCGTCGGTGCAGAGGTGGTGGATGTATTTGAAGGAGAAGGAGGTGGCGGTGGGAGAGTCGTGTCGTGTATCTTTACCGACGAGACGACTAGAATATTTAGAGAAAATACTACACCTGCCCTATTAGTAAGTAGGTGATAGAGTCTGTCTCGGAATAAAAAAATAGGAATAGTGCACACAACCAAACCGCAAATTAATCTTAGATTGTGTATATCTATGCCAATTACTCTAAAAAATTTGGTTGTCAATAAATAACATAAATGAGAAATTTAAAAGTCACTTCTTTTTTTTGCGACCATTTAAAAGTTACTACTAGTAAGTAGTAACTAGTAACCAAAAGGTTGTGTTGTTTGTATATTGAGCGGTTACTATTTCAAATATCGGATACTATTTTAGATTTCGGATATCATTCGAATTAAATTAATATCTAAAAATGACTCAAAATTGAAATCTATTTGGATATTTTGTACCCGAACTAAACCAACATTTTTGGATGGGTTCACGGTTATTACCAGACCAAACAAAACATTGATTTGAGTTTTTTCTTTTTTCACATTATGGTCGGAACTGTAGCCAGAACCCAGTAAATACAGTATATCCACAGATTGCCTTTGAATGGAAAATCTATGCAGAAAAAATAATTACTGAATGGAGATTAAAAAAAAAAGAAAAAGAAAAAAGAAAGGATGTGGAGAAGATGGCTATAGTGGAAATCATGTTGACCCAACAGTATCTGCTTCGACGTCACCTTCACCTTATTCCTTCGACTCCCCTTTTTCACCTTTTCTTATATTTTCTCCAAATCTCTCTTCGCTTTCAGAATTTTCCCTCTTCCTCTCTGTTATTTTGATTCGGTGAGTATTTTGATTCTTACTCTGCAAATCTTTTTTCCTTATATTTGATTCTTCTTTCTCGTGACGATTTGTTGGTTCTTCTGTTTAGTTTCCCAATAGACCTTTAATTGCATTAAAGAAAAGAGGGAAAAATCGAAACTTTGCTTAGTTTTCACCGATCCTATTGTTTGATTGGTCTGCCCCAGATTCTGATGAAAAGTATTGATTTTTATTCTTCGTTTCATAGTTTAGGGTTGGAATAATATCGTCAATTACATCTGGGTTTCGTGCTATTTCGAAAGAATAGGTGAATCGTCCTCACTCACAAGGCAAATTGATATTTCTATGGCAATGAAAGTTTCCTAATTTAGGGTTTTGTATCACTAGTTGTTATTGAAGAAACCAAAAAAAAAGCTTGAGCTTGATCCATCGTACTAATTGTCTGTCGTGTTATACAACTTTTCTCAGTTTCCAACTTTGCTGATGGATTCTTGGAGCTATGGGAGAAGTGTTTTCTTGGCTAATGGAACCCTTCTACCTTCTGATTCTTTTGCTGAGAATCGAAGATCCATGGCTGGGTTTGAACAGGGTCTCTCTAATGAACTGGAGAATGATGATGTCTCCATGTCCGGTATGGCTGGATTCAGTGCTGTTTCCATTGGCAAAGTGGCTTCTTCCTCTTGTGTTGTTCCTTCGAGTTTGTTGCACGTTGAGGAAGATGAAGAGAACCAGTCTTCTTCTGCCAAGTTTTCTAGCATAGATTTCAAACTTAGGAGCTTTATGGATTACGGGAACGATGATGATGGTACTTCCTCTAGAGATTTTGCTCTGCCGTCTAAAAAGACTCGAGCTTCATACTCTTGCTCGCAGAATCCATTGTGTCAAGTTTATGGGTGCAATATGGATCTGAGCTTTTCAAAAGATTACCACAAAAGGCATAGAGTTTGCGAGGCTCATTCAAAGACTTCAGTGGTTATAGTTAGCGGTATTGAACAGAGGTTCTGTCAACAGTGCAGCAGGTTTGCCCATTTTTCTCCTCTTAAGCTGTCTCTGGCTCTCTACTTTGTTCGATGTTTTACCACATCATGATAGTTTCTTCTGCTTAGGTTTCATTTCCTCTCAGAGTTTGATGACGGGAAAAGAAGTTGCAGAAGACGATTAGCTGGTCACAATGAGCGAAGAAGGAAGCCTTCATTCTATTTCCTACCGGGTAAGCGGCATAAGCTTCTTCGCACATCTCAAGGTAACAAAGTCTCTGCCTTTCCCTTTCCATTGATGTATTGTATTCACATAGTCTCATCACCAACCATTTTTCCTTGAATCCATACAGTCTTTGATTTAAATTTGTGTAAGCTGGTGTGGCAGGTAACAAATCATCAGTCAATGACTTCTCGTTGGTCTTGCCAGAGTCGTTTCCTGGTAGTTTCTTATACAGAGTAATGGATGAGCACGACCACCACCGTACAAGTAGACTCGTGAGTTTCAAAGATGAACCTACCTGCTCTGAATCTAAACCAGCGATTTATTCACCGGAAGCTTCCGGTGTATCCTCGATCTGGGACTTGCAAGAGGCGGTGCCACGCTCTACTTGTGCTCTCTCTCTTCTGTCAGCTCAGTCCCAACAACACTTCCCTGAAACTCCAAACAAAACCTTTTCAATCACTCAACCAAACCAAAGTCTCAACCCCTCAACAATAGACTATCATCAGATGCAACCGTTGAGGAACAATCATGGCAAGACCGATTCTGGTTCTAGTTCACGGTCTTCCACGGTTGATCTACTGCAACTGTCATCGCATCTTCAAAGAATCGAGCAACAACAGAGGAATTTCACTGATGAGGTGAAGCAGGAATATAATGAGCTTTATTTCCACTAGCTCCTTTGAAAAAATGGTTACAACATTCTTATTCCTACAAAACAGGCTCGAATTTCTTGAAACTGTTCTGCACAAGGACAAGGCAAGGCTCTGCGTGGTTTGATTAATGTGTGAATTTGGGTTTGATGATTATTGGAGTGGTGAGATGGTTAGATTAGGAGAATTTATAGATCAGGTCAGGTTACAACTGATCTTGTTTATTATTATTCACCACTATGCCTGCTTCTTCGCACTTCGCAGTGTTTCAGTCCTTTGTATTCTATTTATCAGACAATTTGTATATAACGATGTAATGAATATTCGCTGAAAAAGTTATTTGCCCTTTTGTTTTGTCCTACATAATGTCACCTGAGATTCTCGAATTCCATGTTACGATGTTGAAAGTTGCAAAGCCTTTTGAAAATAATTTGTGCTATAGATAGAGACGACAATGAGCAGAAATTTTGATAGGATTAAGACGAATTTAAAAGTCCCGGCACAAACGTCCAAAAGAACACATCAAAGCAAGGTAACTTTCAAATCTAAGACAGAACAGAAATATAATAAAGTCATAAACTAAGGCAACAACATCATTTCTGCAACATGAGACAATACAAAAGAAAACACACCAACTTATAACAGTTAAAACAAACAACACAAGATGAGGAAAACAACGCCTTAACTAAACCCTTCGCAGGAAAGTTTTGATCTCGCACACGTGCGTTTGTTATTTGTAGGCTTTTCCTTGGGATTTCACTTCTTCTCACCGAACACGAAACCCTAACATTTGAGAAAATATTTTTAACATTTAGTCAGTTTCTTATATATATATACGGAGACTGAGTTTGTATAACTTACATTGATGTTGTTAGCTCCGGAAGTAATGGAAGTAGGAGAATTGGGTATGTACTTAGCCCACTGTTCATGACATATTTCAATTACACAGAACATTATATATATTAATGAAAAGCAAAGTTGGTTATCTGGATCTGATTAATTAGAGTGGTGATAAGAAAAGAAGCGATTATTGTCTTACATTTTTGGCAGCAGCGCTAAATGCTTCACGATGTGGTATTTCCGGATTCGCACTCTTGATGCGTTGTATCTCATCCCTTTTTATATATTTGTAATTTTTCAATGAAAAAAAGGAGGAGAAGATAATCAAAATTCAAATCTATGATACATACTTCAAAATTTCATAACTTATAAATCAAGAAGAATATGTCATATAATAACCTCATGAAGCGGTTGTACGCCGATGGAAGTCTCTGCTTCTTCTCAGGAGCTGCAACACCAAACATATATAAACAAAGATTCTCATTAAGTAATTGTCATATGTTGAAAAGGACTGAACAGAACAAAAATGGTATTGTAAGAATTATTTGGCTTACGTTTAACGACAAAGGGTGGTCTAGGAGATGGTGGCTGGTCACTAGAGGTAGAGGACGAGGAGGAAGAAGAGCTTCCCTTCTTATACTCACTCCCACCAAAGCTCTGCATCTGCTTGTTCAAATAAACTAGACTCATTAATACCACTTTTTATACATGGAACTAGATGCATAGCATATGTATAAATCAAGTGTTATAAACCTGAAGGCTGAGGCTGACATGGCCCTGAAGAGGAGGGCTTGTGGTGAGAAACGAGAGGTGACCACAATGGCCACATTTCACCGTAACAGTGTCAAGCATTCTCTTCAATGGTATTCCAACCTATATAAGTAGATTAGGTTTACAATTAGCTCGAAATCTTGAAGAAATACACAACAATATATTTATATAAATATAGCTTCGCATGGATTACTTATTATCAAGATATATATGTGGTACACCTATATATATCTATCTATGCGTGGGTTACTTACCGCGAGGATGGTGTTGCAGATGCTGCACCGGACGTAATAAAGATGTTCGGTTTGAGGTGAAGCCCTTGAAGCCATGGTTGTTTTCTCTTCGAGGTTCATGATCTTTACGACTGGATTGAAAACCACTTGGGAGAGAGAGAGAGAGAGAGATAGAGAGATAACAGGAAGATATTTGTAGAGTTAGGGTTATGGTTATTTTATGAGATATGAAGGCTTATATATATAGTAAAGTTCAGACATAGTGTAACCATGGAGGTATAGAGAGAGATCAGGGAAGATTGTTCAGCCCATAAATGCATTTTTATTATTTATTTTACAACAAATGTATCTTAAAGGTTATAAAAACCAAATAATAACTTAAATAAAGGTTTTGTGGTGTAGACACGATTCTAATGTAAAAAATAAACATTTTAACAAAAAAAACTATGGTTTAGGCAACATAAATAATAAAAAAATCCATCAATAATTGACTTAAAATTAACTTTTTAACGTCAAATCATATGCAAATTAAATTAATGGACCGGATCTAGGGTTTTATGACTTTTATCTATGTTGCTGCTAGTGATAGTACACACCTTCCTCTGTAAAATTTTGCAGGCGTATTTAATTTTGCTTAAAAATATCACGACTTTAAATATCACTCCTCGTACATTAGTTTTTACTATAATTAGCTGTGCTGGAAATGATTCAACCACGTTTTTGTATATAATATATGATTCTTTCAACGGATAATGCGCCTTAAGGATGAGTAATAAACTAGTCCAAAATTAACCTAATAGTGGGGTATATATCAGATCTTACTTTTATATTCATCAGCTTGTACATCGTACATATATTAATGAATGTAAATGACATGATGCAAAAGACGAAGAAAAAGAGATGACTAATTAAGATACTAAAATATCATATATGAGATAATACATGGTGTGAATATGATTATATTCATTCAAGTTTGATGCCAGCAACCCTTGACTTGTCCACATGTTATATACAAATTTAAGAATGGTCCTTTTTCTGATCTTTGATCTGTTTCTTTTTTATTTCTCTCTGAAAAATTTCATACAAAATGATTTCCCTGTAGAACTGAGTACAGAACTTGTCATGATTCACAACTTTATTCTTCATCGTGAAATTTTCATTCAATATAATGTCTGAAAAAAAAGAAAAAGAATCGTTTAGTTGTCGAGAAACAACCAAAACAATGGATCTTTTCAGACACATCCAACTATACCTCCATTGGACTCAAAAGCAGAAGTGATTTCAGTCAGGATCTTTTGATTTGCCACTTGTATATTTTAAGGTGAATTAAGGAAGTTTTGTACACTGCACTACACATTTTCTGTTTTGGGTTATGAGGGTTATACATGTAGAAAGTACATATAGTTCTTAATATGACCCTAACTATTAACATAAATTCATGATATTAACTATGAGATATATCGATGTATATACATGGGAATTTGTACCCAAGAATATTTAGATTTTTGATTGAAAGTGCATTATCTTTCGGTATAAAAAAAAAAGAAAGATTTTGTTGGTTATTGGTGATTTAAGTTACGCGTTAGAAACATCCACGTACGATAAAATCTATAAATGAAAAATCACCCTTCTCTTACACTCTCTTTACTTCTCCGTTCAAGTTTTCTACTTCTCCATTCAAGTTTTTTTTTGGTTCAGTTTCCTTTTTCTACTTTTCTCTTCAATCTTTGACGCTTTCTCCTACACAATTTTTAAGTTCTTCTGTTATATCTTATATATATATATAATGAATAATTTGGTATAGAACTATTAATCCTACATATGCAATAAAAAGCGAGAGTACATCAACGTAATTAATGTTTCTTTTGAGAGTTATACACACTTTATTGTTGAAATTTGAGATGGACAATCATATTTGTTAGCAGCATAGTACTTATTAAAGGGAAGATGAAATAGGAAGTGAGCTTTGAGTTACATCAAATCAAAAATTTGAAAGATAATATTTATAATTTTTTCAAGAAGAGAAACTTGAAAAGATAGTGAAGAAAGGAAGAGCCTATAGAATGGATTCCATCTTTTGTGCGTGCACTGCCCCGCAGGGAAATTGGAAGTGGACAAGTGATTAATCACACGTCTCTTTCAATGACTACCTTTTTTTGCATTCTTCACCCTCCTTAGATTTCCTACTTCCACACACTTATTTAGCTTACGTACAACTTTATTTGATTAAAGTTTCCTCCCAATGTTTATAGCCAATTTATACTTAGATTGAGGTGATCTTTCTAGATTCTTTTTGTTCGAACGATAAATTTTCAACTTGTCAAAGGTAACAAGATGATAAACCAATAACCAAAACATTACGTTTTTTTTTAATTAATTAATAGGCTCTTTTGAAGTTCATATTTCTTACCCGGTATGCTTGTCTAGTTCTAAAATCTACAATGACCATATGCTCTTTTTCATAATCTAGATTTTATGAATGACATCTGGAACTTATTAGTACTTTGTATTATTAAAAAAATCATTTAACCATGCACAATAAAAAAAAATATACTCGATCGACTACTTTCTATGTAGTCATTTTCATCAATAGCAAAAATCTCATCATTGGGATTGTGATGTAAATTTTACTTCCATATTTTGGCGGCCTGAAACATCCAGAGATGTAAGTGAAATATTTTTAAATTAGTAACTGAAAATAGAAGATTAGTTGTATATGTTACATTTTCGGAGTAGAAATTCTGATAAGATATATCTGTCTGCATCCACATAAAGATGACTGAAATTATATTTATTGAGAAAAAAGGGTAGGGGACTATGACTGTGAGAGATGGGACGATTGCCCAAAAAGGGAAGAAAGCTAATAAGAGATTAGGGTTTAGTCAGGTTTCCATGCTCGTATAACCTCATCACTTCCTCTCTTTAATTAAAGCTTTTCCTCTTTACCCTCTAGCTATCTATCTATAATTTAATACCACGCCCATTGTTCATGCATCCACTGCTTCACACCTCATATATAAGTATTTGCATATATGCCCTCTTTTTCTTTTCGTGTACCAAATTTTCTTGTGCCTAATTATCTACCCTTTAATAGTTAATGATGAATGATTAGCTACCGATTATGAAGACACGGGGACTTAATTAGATTTTAACATTTATGAATCAATCATTTAGAACCTTTACATTATGCATGGTACCTTGTCTCATTCTCTTTCATCCTTTTGAATTATTTTTTTTAATCTTAAGAAACCTGTTTAAAAACTTGGGTTGATCATGATCTAACAATTACCGTTTTCAACATAAAAATTTAAATCTTATAACTAAGTGGAATGCATCATTGTAAATTTCCTTGAAAAAACAAGAAATTATATAATTTGAAATAGAAAAGTCTAAAGGAAAGTCTACCAAACCCACTTGAGTTTAATAGAAACACACAAAGCTCAGAAGCATCACAGTTCACATCACACGTAGAGAGCTCTCGTCTCATTAGCTCACATTTCTCAGCTTCTACTCTTCCTTTTTCGGAAACCCTATCGCCCTCTTTCTGATTTGACTTATCTTTATTATTATTGTTCATAATCACTTTCTCTATTGTGACTAAAAAACTTAAAAAATTCACTTTTTCTTATGTGTTTTCAATTTAGACAACGTAGCTTTACTTGATCTTTCTCATACCACTTGTGAAAAATTCTCTTATTCCATATTTATCTTTATCTGCCGCCTCCATTTTCGTTTTACTTTAATGTAATTATATTTATGTTTTGTAGAACATATTTTGATTTTTAAAACAAAAAAAAAAACATTTTGATTTTTGTCCATAGCTAGAAGCCTAGAAGTAATACATAAGCCGATTCAATTTTGTGGGCTCGATAGAAAAGCCCAGAAAAGTATAGATTATTTGTCCAACATGGACAAAACTTGAAGAAAGTGATACCTGACCCGTCCCGTCCACATTGTGTAATACAATGTCAATATAATACAATTCAACATTGTGCTTTTCGGGGGCAAGTGATGACAACCGTGATTCCCCTTGTTATTTAATTTGAGTGCTTTTATTTTGTGAAAATTATAGTCACTAAGCTGCTAAATAAGCTGAAAATGCATTCAAGAAAAAAAAATTCCGATATCACAGTAAAAATAGAATCTAAGAAAACTATAACCTTTCACAAAATGTCAAAACTCATAACATTTATCTACAAAACCGCATAATAATAAATCGCGACTAGGTAAAAAAAACTGTTGGTAAAATTGATCACGCATAATCTTGTATGATACATAATTATCCATTGTTTACCAATCAAGTCTTTTGTCAAAGGTTAGAGAATATATTTACATCGTTCTGGACTTACCTATGTGTACTAAGTTTCTACACGGTGTACTCGGTCAGTTATGTTATTCGAATATATAAATCCTATGTATATAGTAGTGTAGTTTTGAGCCTATATATGATAAAAAAAAAAGTCATTCAACTTAGCAAATGAAGAGCCATTAGTGGATCTAGATTACGCCTCACTGTATCACTCCAATATGGAGTAGCTACATGCACACTTACTAGGAGCTTAGACAACGGGTGAGTCACTCGATGAATACAAAGGTAAAGCGTAGACCTCGTTTAGTCATAATTTGGCCTAATCATCAAGATTTCTCAACATCTACATAAGAAGTCTAAGTATATAGCGAGTGACATACATATTATTCTCACTCAACTATAATAATATTCTCATAATCTTTCATAGATTTAAGCTGTAAAGATAACATACATAACATAAGATCATATTACACCACCTTTTTTATTTAGCTATGTACAACAAGACCATTCACAAGCAACAGCAATTACAAGAAACATAGAGGATTACACATTTGACCATACCATCGACCTTATTTATTAACAACGTCATACTTTCTTTTTTACTTCATCTTCCACGTTTGGTGTGCTTTAGTTTAAGTTTCCCTTTGGGGTGTTAAGCTCGTCCCAAGCTTCGGTCCAAGTGACCATTCCATCTGCAAGCTTGATGAAGTAAGGATCCACTTTTCCAAGTTTCTCCTTCACGAGATTAGCTAGCTCGAGGTAGCATTGCTTCACAGAAGTGCATTCTTTTGGTAATGTCACTGATTGAAAGAAAGGTACAGCCTCTTCCTGCCAGAATATCCCATCAAATTTCTTTTTCAAATTCTCGAATTGGTTGCTAGCCTTTCTGTGGTCAACGTAAGGCAGACCCGTCTTCACTCCCCAACCCATGTGGTCACATATCACCTATAGTTTCCGTTGTCAAAAACATTATATATAGTAAATTATTGTCGGAAAACACAAGAAAACATGTATATCCTCATTTCCAAGTTGGTGGATTAGTAGAAAATGTATCACAAGATGAAAACGAAGATATATTAATTAAGAGAGTTGTGCATACCTTCATACACCAACCAGCCCACATGTCGTCATAACCTGTAATTGGTTGGCCATCTCCCATAAGCCCAAAGTACATAGCCGGGCCAATCAGCTCACGGTCGAAAGCGAGGTTCATACCACACATAGAGAAAAGAGTTCCCTTGGGGATGGTCATGACTGCATCAACGTACCTATATATAACCAAGGCTAATAAATAAGCAAAACGGAAGGGAATAGCTTCATGCATGATGTTTTAAAACTATTAAAAAAAAAGCAAATTGAGATTGTCTCTATGAGAGATAAATTTGCCTGGAATTCTCTCATGTGGCTTCACAAGCTGAGTGAGAGCATCATAGTCAGGGAAGTTGAGCCAGAGGCCATGAGAGACCACAGTTTTAACACCCTCGCGCATAGTGAAAGGGTTCCCACGAGTGAAGTCGCCCTGGCGCACGCCGAAAGGGTTTCCACGAGTAAAGTCAGCCCCATCTCTGTATGGATCGTAAAGCGTGTTGAAGTAATGTGGAGTTGATGGAGATAAGAGGTTCTTGATATGTTGCTCAACCGCATTGATCTCTTTTCCAGATGGATCCTTGGCAACCTACATGCATCATTTCACCCGAAGCAAACATCGTAAGAGCTCCGTTATATCCGAGTAATAAAGAAACCATATTTACAAACAAAATTATTGGAGATAACTTGACGAGAAAGATATTACATGTAACATCCAACTTAGCTCCTGTAAAAACCCGTTGACACAGTTTGAAAATAACAAACGAACCACAAATGAGAAAAGATGGAGAGAGAGAGAGAGACACTTACGAAGCAATCATCGTCAATGGTGTAGATGTACTTCTTCTTGGAGACCAAGAAACCGAAGCAGCGGCAAGCAGAGTCTTGGAAGGAAATGCAAGAGGCCTTAGCACCCAAGATCCGGTTGATGTCGTTCCTGTTGTACAACTCATAGTCAAACCCTTTTGGGACCTTGATGGTCTTGGAAGGATCACCGTCCTGAACGATAATCAGATGGTATGGCTCAAAGAATGGCCTCCACATCTCCAAGAAATCGAGGTCACGGATCGTTGGGATCACGATGTCGAGCTCATCTTTCAGCATAGCGACTGGTTTCACCGAGGAAGACTGTTGCGCCATTTTTTGAGATAACTAAGAAATTGGCGAAAATAGAGATAGATGTTGTTGTACGATTTTGGAAATGGATGATCTTCAGTATTTATACAGGTGAGAAGATCACATTAAGTGAAGGTTAATTTAGTTATTCCACTCCTCTTTTGGCCAAACTTGCTTGCTGTTTCTTGTGTTTAGTACTCCTCATTCATTATTATTTTATTTTTTGCAAAATTGGAGTTACGTAGGGACAATGTTCTGTAGCTTTAGAGATTTTGTCGGCGTGAGGTCACTGCAGCAGAAGGAAAATATCATTGTGAAGAGAGAAATCCAGACGCTGAAAATGGGAATCATTATTGTTCCATTCTGAAAGCCGTCAACTCTATTAAGTTTTGTATTATTTGGTCGCTGGAAGCTGCCGCAGCAATTTCAAGGCCATACTATTACTCTCTAAGTGCATGTGAGACGAAAATTAATAGCAGAAAATAAAAACACAGAGTTTGTTAACGAGGTTCGTTTCCTACTCCCCGGGACCACGTCCAGTAATCGAATTCACTAGAATCAGAAAGCAAATACACTTATTCGCAAACGCATGAATCAGGAACACATCCAACAATTCACCGCTCTATTCTATAACATGAACTCTTCAGGATAACCTAACCCTGAGCTAAACACCCCCAAGCCTAGACTTTTACACAAACGATCAACACCACTCAATCTCACAAAACAAAAGATTTTTCTCTCTGCTCACTTGCTTTCTCTTGAGGCCACGACCTCCTTATATAATGGACTAAACTTGCCCGTCAAGCTCATCCACCAATATCTCTAGAATATTTCCTTTATTCAAGGAAATTCCCAAATCTTAAAAAATATTCTATTTTCTCATATATCTTCTCCTAAGAATATGGAAATACTCCGAAGCTACAATATACTCTTCAATATCTTTATCCAGCTTCTCAACCAACTCTTGGCTCGAATCCATTCACCTAGATTCGTTCAAATCTCAGCAAACACAGATCTTCACGTCCTGTAGCACTTCCTGTACTACTTCACTACTGATACAGCAGACACTCCATCACATGCATCTTCATACTCATTGTAGCATGGATATATACCATTAGTTATTCAGTTATTCTAGATCGTATGTTATTGTTTTTACCTTTTTCAGTTTGGCTAATATCTTTAATTAATGTGATCCGATTCTATGCCAATCATTACGTGATCGAAAAGTAACTTAAAGCACACGTTGAGGCAATCGAGAACCTCACGTAGTTTTCCTTTATTTATTTTCATTTTTGCCGTCATTTTTTTTTTTTGGTTGAAATGTTAAATCCATTGATCAAAGAGAATGGCTGAAAGAATAAAAGAAGAAAATCGAGAAAACAAAGTTACGATTCCGGTAGTTGAAAACATGATGTAAGTTTAGGCAGTTACTCTATGTTGAAACGACATCTGCATCAAATTTTGCAACCGTGTTTAGTTGAAATAGCGAAACGACCACTCCATTGCGCATCGTTTTCTCAATCACTTTTGTGATTTGGGCTACTAGTAGATAAACGGTACTCTTTCTGTTTCTCAATGTAAGTCTTTTTTGAAGGTTTTTTTGTGTTTCAAAATATAAGTTTTTTTTCAAAATTCAATGCAGTTTTTACATTTATTGAAGAGTGTGTGACCAATTATATTTTAGAGTTTTTTTCATGATTGGTTAAAATATATTTATTCTATATATTAAATGTTATTTTTTGTAAAAAAGTAATTTTCTTAATATTTGTGTTTTTAGGCAAAAAGACTTACATTGAGAAACGGAGAGAGTAATGTCTTCTATCGTTGTTTGTGAGGTGGATGGGTGTACGTATGTTTTGGGAATCCAAAAAAAAATTAGATAATTGAGAATCTCAAAAAAAATATTTTAATTGGAGATGCCTCTAATCTCCAATCATTAAAAAATTATAATCTTTATTAAATTATCTTTAATTTCCCATCAGTATAAAAACATATTATGCATGTGAAATATCATAAAAAAAATTACCAATAGATATCCAACATTCTCGCAACGATTTTATGACATCATAAATTCTAATATTTTAGCTAAAATTAAATTGTAATTTTGAAGATATTTAATCTTTGGAAAAAAAATTTCCCTAAAAAAGACCTTATATATACGTGAAAGATCAACTACAACATAAATTGATTAATTGAGTGTTAAAAAAAGTCACTTGGTATTTTTGTTATTCGATATGAAAAATAATCACAATTTTATATGTTTAGTATAAAAGTTAGTAATATATATTTTTCTTTGAAGGTTTAATATATTCTTGATTATTGAATTTTTTTCTTATCTATATTTTTATTTTTTTGTTTAACATGTGATTACGATTTACTAACAGTGTTGTCTTAATTAACTAGAATAGTGGATGAATCTGTGGAAATTTGGAAAACGGAATTGCAAGTGGATGAACAAACACGTTTAATAGAAATGGTTTGTACGTCCAAGATTATGTACATATTTTAAACTATCAATCATCTATAAACATCAAACAATGTGTCTGTACACAAGACACAGCAATGTAAGATGATTAAGATTTCGTCGTAATATCATGTATAAAATTATTTTTTTTTAGACTGCCAACTTTCCATAATTTCATATCAAAGTAAAGGTGAAACTGAGCATTAAAGATAAAAATCGGGCATCAAATATGGAATTAGACGTTAAAGAAGGGATTTGATGTCACATGTTTTTGATGACTGCAGCTTTTCCTCCCTCGGTTCGTCTTCCAGTGGCGATTCTAACTAGAATAGAATTTGTATCGAAAATATCAGAAGTATAATATAAAGATAGAGTGGTCAGAAGTCATATTTTCCGAATTTAACAATTATTCACTTTGGCATTTAAAAATTTAGGAGTGTAATAGTATATATATATATATATACAATCTCTAATTGTCAGAATTACAATTTCCATTAAATTATTAACTTAATTTTAATAGATCTTACAATTCGTTGTATTCATTATGGGTTCTTCTAGAACGGGAACATTAAATTTAGTCAAATATATTAACATAAAAGATGTTTCTATGATTGTAAATTTGTAATGTATCCCATTTTCAGAATATAAATTGTAAAAGTAAATAAAAACGGCAAGTGATGATCGATTGAGTTAAGCATACAAGCAAGGTATGTGACGTCTCACGTTTTGCATCACAATCCAAGTTCGCTTTAAAAGAGATCATCAAATGCTTAATTTCTTTGTTCAAATTACCCTACGAGTTTTAGATATTGAGTCTTGATCAAGTTTGAGATTTGTGGAATATATTTTCAAACATAACTTGCTGATGTTTGGTTATCAAAAAATTATTGACTGTTTTCAGTTTCTACTTAAAAATGGAAAAATTTCCATATTATTAACGATTCAAACTACTAATATCTTAGGTAACTACTATGTTCTTAAATCATGCAGCAATTATATCAGCTAATCATCATTTTTACATTTTCTCCTCATCATCTCGTCGCATATAGCCTTGATGCATCTACGTTATCTCTAACATTATCAACTCGAATGATATATATTGACACCCCTCCTAATATTCCTGAAGTAACACAAGCAACAGTTTGCAGGATCTCTTTCACTTGCGTCAGGCCACAGATATCTCCCAAGAATCTCTTCCTTGAAGGTCCTATAAGCATAGGTGCGTGAGACAACGCTATGCTCTTCTTAGCCATTCCTTCCCGGATTTTCGGCAAACCCATGACAGTATCTAAACAGCTGTGATCTGTTCTCTTTGAAAATCCAATTCCTGGATCAATCATAATTCTCAAGCTGGAATCCCAGAGAGTTCTGCATCTCTTACTCTCATCATGCTTCAGGAGTTGGAGAAACCAAGCAAGCCTGAAAATCCGGTGGAAAAGATAAAACATCATAGATTCGGTCCTTGAACCCTCTCAGCATCCAATCTGCTTCATCAAGAATCAGAAGCTTAATAGCTTACGCAAATGCTCAGGGACGCAACTTGAGATTTTGTAAGAGATCGTTAGTTGACTCCTTTGTGTCATTGTGTGTAAGCTATATGCAAATGTTTAGGACATAACTTGAGATTTTTGAAACAGATCATGGTGGACTCTTTGTGACTTTTTTTTTCTTCGGTGACGGTGTTCATCTTTCCGTCTTTCGTGGATACTATATTCATTTCGATGTGGTTCATACTTCATACACTTAGGTGTAGTGGTTAGCCTTTAACTTGAAAGTCGTTTTTTCCATGAGTAATGTGTTGTTCAAAGAGAATGTAAATCATTGAACCGAATAGTCTTCTTGAGTAGACCCCACAAATGGTAAGTACATTGCGGCAATACAACTGTATAATAAGTTGTTTAACCTCAAATAAAATCAATATTATAAAGTAAGGGACGTGATGCCGTTTTGGCATTTTTAGCAAAGAACGCTTGCCGTTTTGTGAAAAGCGCTAAACCCCGCCTCATCCTCTCGCAGCTACCTCCCCGCTAAGGCCTCCTCTTGCAGGTTGGAGAGAGCTTAAACCCCAAATCTCCATCAAAATTGCTCTCCTGAGTTTATTTCTGAGTTTTAGGCTTCTTTCGTTCGACTTTTATGGGTTTCGGAGCTTAGTCTCAGTGCAAGTTCGTTTTATTTTGGAAAGAGCTTTTTATGGCGACGGCGTCTCTCTCCTTCACCCAGTTCCTATCATTCCCCAGGTCTCTTTCTTATCTTTTGGGGATTTTCTTACATGGATTTTTTTCGCACAAGTACTTGTCTTCTGTTCTTGGTGCCCAGAAATGTGACAATTTGTGCTTTTCTTATCTTTCTTCTACAAGAGAATGAGTTGTAATGATTTGAATTCAGGGCGAATTTCCCTTATTCGTTGCCACTTTTTTGTTCAGTTTAGGTTATTTTGATGTAATGGTTTTGCTCATAGCCGTGCTTGATTCTGGCAGATGCAATGCAGATGTTCCTTGTCTCCAGTCACTGGGTTTTGTGAAGTTTCGAGGTGAAAGATGGAGTGGGAAACAAAGCTTTTTCATGGCTTCTGGTAGGAAAAAGCTATCAGAGTCTTCACCTCTTGGTGAAGACGAAGAAAACGGTGGAAACGGGGTTGTCGGGGGAAAGAAACCTGCTAAAGTTCCTAAGAGAAGTGGTGCTCGAACAACGAAGAAGAAGGTGGTAGCAAAGGACGAAACTTTAGAAGAAAGCTCTGAGCTTTCCGTAGATGATGATGTTTTAGACAAGGAAAGCTATACAAAAACAGCAAGTGAGCCACGGAGAACTAGAAAGAAAGGTAATGATCTTTTATAATTTTTCTCAGCTAATGATTTCCTCAAAAGTTGATTTGAACAGAGTGAATAATTTGCAATCCTACACCATTTACAGCTGCATCAGCAGCTTCTTCTGATGCTGAGGAAGGCAAAACCGAGAAGAAAGTGAGACGAAAGAGGACTGCTAAAAAGGATAAAGAAATGGAGGTTAGTACATATGATGAGGTTAGTGATGTCGAGGAAGCCTTGACTGTTGAAAGCACTGATGCTGACAGTGAAGGAGAAGAGATTGATCTGAACAAACATGAAAGTGAAGATATTAGCCACACATATGGATGGCCTCCTCTCGTGTGTTGCTTTGGATCTGCACAACATGCTTTTGTGCCCTCGGGAAGGCCAGCAAACAGGCTTTTAGATTACGAACGACAGGAACGGATGAAAGACGCCGTGTGGGCCCCGGAGAAGTATATCAGGGCTCCTGGAGGATGTGCAGGAGGTGTTGCTATTGCTCTTGCAAGCTTGGGTGGTAAGGTTGCTTTTATGGGCAAACTCGGGGATGATGACTTTGGTCAAGCCATGTTGTATTACCTGAATGTGTGCAACGTCCAAACGAGATCAGTTCGGATTGATAGTAAAAGGGTCACTGCGTGTTCTACTATGAAGATTAGCAAGAGAGGTCGCTTAAAATCGACTTGTGTCAAACCATGTGCAGAGGATTCACTTTCAAAATCTGAAATCAACGTTGATGTCCTTAAAGAGGTAAATATTATCTCGGAGATTTGGAACATTAACTCCCTTTTTCTTGTTCACCAATCTCTTCTTCTTAACTTTGGCGCAGGCGAAAATGTTCTACTTCAGCACGCATTCTCTACTCGATAAGAAGATGATGTCAACTACATTACAAGCCCTCAAGATATCAAAGCAACTAGGGAAGGTCATTTTCTATGACTTAAACCTCCCCTTGCCGCTATGGCAATCCAGCGAAGAAACCAAGAGTTTCATACAACAAGTGTGGGATCTTGCGGATGTAATCGAAGTCACGAAACAGGAACTTGAGTTCTTATGCGGAATCAAGCCGACTGAAGAGTTCGATACAAAAAACAATGACATCAGTAAGTTTGTCCATTACGAGCCAGAAACTGTGGAACCGCTTTGGCATGAAAATCTCAAGGTTTTGTTTGTGACCAATGGCACTTCTAAGATCCATTACTATACCAAAGAACACAATGGTGCTGTTCTTGGAATGGAGGATGTTCCCATTACTCCTTTTACGAGGGATATGTCAGCATCTGGAGATGGCATTGTCGCAGGTACAGTTTTCGCTTTTCTGTCTTTTCCGTAGCTATTGGAAGTTAGGCTGTTGATTAACTGAACTATACTCTGTTTCAGGTCTTATAAGAATGCTTACGGTTCAGCCTGATCTTATGAACGATAAAGGGTACTTGGAACGCACAGCAAGATATGCAATTGAGTGTGGGGTTGTTGATCAATGGTTGCTGGCACAAACCCGAGGGTATCCTCCAAAGGATGACATGGAAGAAGAAGATGATGATGATGATGATGATGAAGACGAAGAAGTGGAATCAGATCCAGACGGTATAAGATCGATCACAGAGAGGGAATACCGAACCTCAAAGCCTTATGATGAACCGGATGGTCCATACGTTATGAAACCAGTAGAGGAAAGGGAATACCGGAGGCTAGAGCCTGTTGGCTCATTGGGTGAAGATGATAGTTCTTGATGATAATAAGATTTTGATTCTTTTTTTGTTGTTAGTCAGCTTTGCTCTGTTCGCATCTGACACCATCTCAGTAGTGTAAAATTTTTCATATCTTTCAATATCTCACTCACCATCTCAACTCATACAAAAGTCAACTATATAAACCATAATGATAAACGCAACCTAAGGTTGTGAGCTTAGAGTAGATATGTCTAGTGGGATAGAGATAAGTTATTGGAAAGCAGCAATGTGAACTAAACTTCCTTTTCAAGCAACTCCACTTCTACTTCCGCATCTATTTAACTAATCCAAGTAGAGAGTTATCTTCCTCTGAACTGAGAAAGGCAGTTTGATTCTGAGGTCTTTCTGTTTCCGGCTCAACGGTCTGCCTTTGCTTTCGGGATCTCTGTTCTCCCTCACATCTGCTAGTTTCCAGATACAGATCTCTGATTCTGCATCTACAGACTCCAAACAGAACACTGTACTCTTTACTGCTCTCCTCGAGTTTGTTTCCTCTTCATAGCTTACTGTCATCGGCATCTCCTTGAATCGATGCAAGTCCTCTGGAACTTTCAGCAGCCTCTCTGCTCCTGGAGATGATACCTTCGCAGTAACATCAATACAGATTAGAAAAAATTGATCCGAGCAATTGTTGGTTCATGGGAAAGACTTTTTTTACCTCAAGGGCTAGATCCTCTGGAAGTACATTTGCAGCCCCAGCATCATCTAGTTTTTTCTTGTATTCTCGACTAAATTCCTCAAGCTCATCCATGCTAGGACATCCATATCTTTGCACAAGGAAAAGCAAAAACAATAGCTTTCTTTAGTTTCTGTAACTTGTACTGCGTTCGCAATGGTTATATATTAGAAAGGTGAAGAATCATTACTCATGAGAGGGTTTGTCTAGTCTGACGTATACATATCCACGGGGAGAAGTTCTGAAAGCAAAGAGTTGCAAATTTTCCTCAGACTGCTTCAAAACTTCGGAAGCAATAGAGAGAGCTCTTTCACCCCATGGCACACTTCCAAGAACAACCCCACCACCATCTCCTCCATCGCCAAGCTGTAAAATAGAGCAAAAATTAACTTAAAGTAATCTAAGAATCAGAATGGCAAACTGATGGGAAAATGGAGCAGAAAACATACCTTTGCTTCAACTTCCTCTTCTTCTTCCCAATCATCTATGACCTCCACATCCTCAGTTGTTTTATCTGCCAAAGCATTGTTGTAAGATCAACAATGTCTTATGAATAAGCTTGTAGAGGATCAATGAAAGAAATTTGCAAAATCAATCTGACCCATAGTAACACAGTGAAAAAGCTTCTGACTTGGAGCATACAAGTAGATATATGAGATTCAAACATTTCTGTCACAGTAAGAAGCATTAGGTATCGGGATGGAAGCTTATAAATCAACTGGGAAAGCATTGAAATAAAACGATCTCACATAATCAAAGGTGAAGCAATTGTCCGGCTCACAAAAATAAAAAGCTGAAATTTAGGCAGGAGACATTTTAACAAACACCTTGAAGACACGAGAAAGGCAAAAACGTATGAGCACCGGGTGGCGATATAAGGAAAAAAAAAACGGAGCTTTCTAGCAGAATGTTACGAGCCAGGTCACATTATCATTGAAGAACAATAAACCCAGGAAACAAAGTCGCAATCAAAGAAGAAGAAGAGGAGGTTTTCATCTTACATTCAAAAGTGTCTTTTCCATGGCCATTACTAGTGGCGGTTTTCGGCGGTCGAACAGAAGGAGAAGAAGAAGAAAAATTAGAAACGGAGGAAGAGAAAGGAAAAGTGATGATGGTCGTTGTCTTTGGAAGTAAGGAGGAAGAAGAAAAGGTCTTCCTAACGGAGACGGCCGGTGTGGTCAAACGGCGAGAAGCTCGCGACAAAGCAGCTACAATCAGACTTTGGTATCTCGCCATGCTTCTTCAATACAATTGTGACACCACTTGTTCTTTTACTGAAAGGGCTTTAGGGTTTCTTTTTTTATTGGAGTTATACAAGAAAGGACGCATCCATATTTCCATTAAATCTCTAGCGGTTTTGCCAAGAGAACACAAAATTGATTGTTTTACAAACGTAAAAGGATAGGGTTCAGGAAAACTACTTATTGAGCCAACCTAAAATAATACAAACAGTATGACCAAAATATGAACAGAAACAAACATTCTAGAGGCGAAGAATTGTGCGAAGGGTATCGCACAGATTCTGAATGGTTTGCTGCTCCTGCGTCGCTTGCATTTCCTGGAGCGGCATCTCCTCGTAACACCTGCGAATCCAAAATAGGTTTTTCATAGATTTATAAGCAAAAAAAACCATAAAGACCGGTTAGCTATTATATACGTACGCTCTGTGGTAGGCTAAAACTTGTGCAAGATTCATCAGAGGAGGGCTTGACGTCAGTCTCTGGTATACACTTGGAGGCAGAGGCATCTGTATCCATTTCATAGTCACACATGTTCTTAATTACATATAAACATTACGATTCACGTCAGATAAGAGTTCAAGAGATATCTAAGTTGAACCTCGTTTTGTCCTCTTCGGCCTTTTTTGGATTGGGGATCAGAAGTGAAGAGCTCCTGAAGTGCTTCAACGGCTACAGTTCCGTTCCCGTCCTGTTGCATGCCTCCGAGCATGTTCTCTGACAAGAGTGCGATTGGGGATATATCTGTTGCTCTCAGGAATGGTATCGGTACTGTGTTTCCAGCTGCGTAGATTGACCATAACTGCTATGTGCCAATTTACCCAGGTCATATATTAAGAAAGGAAATAGATTTTAACCGTACAGAGCAAAAACATTTACAGCACAAAACTAACTGACCTTATCTTGCAAAGCAAAAGCTTTCTTGCCAACAGTTTCACTCTTCAAGGTACCGCCACTTACATCACTGCCGCCTTCGGTCTGTGTTCCAGATATGTTATTCAGCTTCGTTTTATGCTCAAGAGATATCGAAACTGATGATGAAGTTTCCCGCGCGCTTTGTGAAGTTGAGGCTTCAACTGCAACGTCAGTAGTAGGAAGATTCTTCTTCTCATGGATCCTAGCAGCCAATATCAGATACTGATTATTATATATCCATATAACTTTTATTCAATAAAATGGATGATGCCGAAGGAAATATCGACGCCTATTTGCTATTAAGTGGATAAGCTAAAGGGTTTCGCAGATTAGATACCAGGAGCCAGCTGCTACTTCTTCACCGGAAAATCCGACGGAAGCGCCATCAACCTGATCAGATGAAGATTCTTTCTCTTTCGCAAGTTGAGACCCCTCGTCTGCCTCATCCTCACCGTGAACGATCATAGTTCCGAAATCACCACCTGCGTACATGAACCAATGCAAACATAGTTGATGCGTTTTGCAAACCATGATGGAAGATAATTCACAACAGCATATCCAAGCTGTGTGCTAACAAGGCTGCTGAAGAAACACCAAAACATCACCCCTCAGAGTTTACTATACATAATGCACTCAACAATTCTCATAATGGTTAGGAAATGCAAATTGCCGGCTTGTAAATTACTACATAACAGGCCGAGGTTCACAGAACATTTTAGAGACGCGTAATCATTAGTCAACAACACCAACACACACTTAAGTTGGATTCCTTATGTTAAAGTTTGCAATATGGACTTAGATAAGTCATGCATGTAATACTTGCCTTCTCCAGCCAACACAGTGTTGCCTGATATATGTTGCCGATTCAGGTTGCTTGTTGGAGGTGCTTCGGTGGTATTTTGATATCCATTATTAGGAGGCTTAGATGGAACAGTAATTCCGATCTCGTCACTTGATTTTGGACCCAGTGTTGACTGTTACAAGATTATACTATAATTTAGACAACTGTAACTTGCAAAGATATTAGGAAAGAAGAGATGGTTAACTAAGAGAGAGATGACCGTTTGAGATAAACTCAATACATACAGTGTCCTCTGAAGAAGCGACAGCATTTTGCGCTTGCAGAGCCATTGAAGCTCTGATTTGTCTAGACTTCTCAATCTTTGGCGACATTGCAGAAGCCCCAGTTTTATACCTCTGAACAAATTTGTGCTGGATTTAAAACCAAAGAGTGAACGGCATCAGAACAATACAGGGATCATAAACACTAAATAGTATGAAAGCGATGGTAATTCTGACAACTAAAGCTGAAGATATCTTCATATTGACAAGAAAGAGTCACAGTTAGCTGAAAAGAAAGAAAAGAAGAGCATACAGATACACATACTAACGATCTCTGACGCAAAGCAAAAGATTTTCATAGTTTACCTTAAGCATCTCATCTGCAGTTGGCCGAAGACGTGGTTCCTTTGTGAGGCACTTTGCAACAAAATCATGAAAGACCAGGGACCTGCAGAGAGTAGCAACCAACAGTTTAATGCAACATAAGATTTGCAAAGACCTCCCTTCAAAGGGAATTGCATTACTATGCTTCACAGCGCTTATAGGTCAATATTTTTATATAAATGTACGCTGTTAACCATATAAGATTTAATTGCCAATGCTAGGAAAAACTCTTAGAGCCAAGAGATAATTGTTTCTGGAGAAATAGATCAATAAAGCACTGTTTGTAAGTTTGTTACATACTGTAAATATGCAAATACTATAGCACCTGTGGGATATAATTTTATTACGTGACGAGAAGTAACTATCCTTCACAATATAAGATATTGAATGCGCTTGGATGATATAGAAAATTCTCTTCTGCCTTAACGACAACCAATCTGACAATTCTCAAGAGGTTGAAGAATGAAGACATACCATTTTTCTTTATCTTCAAGCATTGGAGCTGGCTCGATCGATATCATGAACAAAACCTAGCAAAAACGGATGTCTGAAATGAGATATTAAATAACGACAATACAACGATGTGACAAAAGGGTTCACAAAAGAACAATCTTATGGCCACCAAGTCAGCAAACAAAAGAATATTTCCCTCTTTTACCTAACTTTTCACCACTAATCAAACCAAGAGATGACCTATGAAGAGCATTTCACGACCTCAATTTTCTAGGCTAACAACTCTCATGTTTATGAAAAAGTTCTTACAAGCTCTATACAGAATTCTAATTCAACTCATAAGAAAAACTTCACAACACCAAGCTGCTTGGCATTGGTTTCAAAACAGACCATCCCAAATCGCTTAGCTAGAGTTAATGAACGGTCTGAGCCAACCACACTTAAAGAAACCCTTGAAACGAAGCCAAACTCAAACCGATGTGCAAGGGATTGTTATAGGTTTGGCTTAAGTCTCGATTCACTTCATTCCAATTTTGCCAAACAAAGAAAAAATCATAACCAGAAGAAAA
Organism: Isatis tinctoria; assembly: GCA_010577795.1. NCBI lineage: Eukaryota > Viridiplantae > Streptophyta > Magnoliopsida > Brassicales > Brassicaceae > Isatis > Isatis tinctoria. The sequence continues at coordinate 50,302 of VHIU01000621.1, forward strand.
GAAAAAAAGGTAGGGAGTGTATATCAGTTTGCCCATACTAAAATCAGAAAAGTATCCGATCACTTGGAAACATAATAACAAAAGCAAGATGGCTAAAAATAACAACCCTCATCGGATGAACTGCTGATCTTGGAGGAAGCCCCTGTAAACAGCACATCTAAATGTCAGAAGGCAACCACAGGATAATTAAGAATAAATATGGAAGAAGCGAGTTAAGGGACGAGTGGTCAAGAGTGTAATCAAAATGTCAGGTGAGAGACTCAGTACAGCTTAACTGCCAACTAGGTAACTACAACATAATTGTAGTCCTAAGAGAGGTAATTTCAAATTACCTCTGCCATCTCAATTGCTGAAACACCAAGAGCCCATACATCCACCTGTAGTAAAGAGTCCAAATGTCATCAAGGATAAATATAAACATCTTTGGATTCTACTAGACGTGAAGCTTAAATTTCAGAACTCAGATATGGAAGGTACCATTACATCAGTCCTATAATCTGAAGTTTTTTAAAACTTCCAGGAGTTTACCAGAACAAATTATTGTCGAATAGGACACATACCTTGCCATCATAACGGTTTTCCTGAATAACCTCCGGGGCCATCCAATGCGGAGTCCCAATGAACTTCAAACAAAAAGAACATCAAAGAATCCCACCATCAGGCACAAAACATCTCTTCGGGTAATTTTCAAACTGATCAAAGGCAGCTGGATGAATTCAACCCTAGCAAGCTTTATACATTAGGTCTTTACCGTGTTTCGCTTCGACATAGTCCGCGTAAGTTGAGCCGCAACCCCAAAGTCACCTGTAAAGATCAAGGAATTGAGCTTTGGAATCAGCATGCAGCTGTAAACGCATAAACGCCAGCATGTGTAATAGAAACAACATATGTAAACGCCACTCTTCAAGTAGGTGGACATATAATTCCCCAAACTAACTTACCTAACTTGACCTCTCCTTGTTCGGTCAACAAGATATTTCCACCCTTAATATCTCTATGGACTTTGAATATTGAGTGCAAGTATGCAAGGCCCTACATATAAGACGTAGATACAAACAGAAGTATCAGGGCCTGTCACAATTGAAACTGATGTGCCCAAGCGAAGACGCCAGCATCAAATACAGGAAACGATAAATAAGCTTTTTTCTTCGTGCTTCTAGCCATTCTATTAAGTGAAAAAAAAAAAAAAAGTAATACCTTCAACGCCTCTCGACAAATATATGCTATCTGATACTCTTCCAATGCCTCCTCAGTAACATTCATCAAATCAGCAACGCTTCCACCTCCACAATACTCCATCACTATCTGCCAGAAAACAGAAATTAGTAACTAGAGTGACTGTATTCACATAAGGAATACATCAACTATGACATATAAAAGAAAAACAAAGTGATTCCAACAGTAAGAGCTGCAGTATCAAAAAGATAACCAAGATATGGCCCAGATGCTCACCCAAAGATAATCTTCTCCTTGGTAACTCCCAAGGTAGCGGACAACATTTGGATGATTACACTGCTGCAGCATCTCAATTTCACCACGGATCTCTTCGTAGCCCTCCTCCTGTTAAAATAAGACGCTGAATCGCATTGAGTGCTCTAGCAACTGTGGCATTAAAGCATAGGTTGAGGAAAAGCATATTGATACCCCTTCGGTAAGTGATATGACTTTAACAGCAACAATCTCCGATGTTTTCAAATCTCTCGCCTTGTATACAGATCCATATGATCCTTTCCCTGACATGGTTAACATAATTAAGCTGAGAAAATTGGATGATCGATACGAATGGCTGAGATCATGATCATCATCATAGCATAATTAAGTTATTAAATCTATAAGTGACATAAATTAAGCTATTACCAAGTTCATTGAGGAATTCGTATTTGGTGGTTGGATCTTCTCTAGTAATGCTCTCGGGAAGGGACGTGGTGGACATCTTACTGTTCTGCTGCTGCATTTTCCGATTATCCGACGACGGAGAGGAAGGGCCAGATTTACGGCTCTTACCACCAAAACTTGATTTCTGCATACTCGCCACCGCCCTTCCCATGGTTGACAAATCCATCTCCTTCTCTTTCTCGTTCTCTTTTCCCTTTTTAGACGAAGATTTCACAACGAAGGTACCGTACTCTCCCTCGTCATCATCTTCCTCGTCGGAAGATTCTTCATCCGCTGCTCTCCTCCTAGGAGGACTGGCTGCCATCCGCGGCTTGGACGAGTACGGAATGTTCCGATCCTTCTTCACAATCATCGTGCCGAAATCTCCGCCGTCGCCGTCACCGTCGTCCTCGTCGTAGTCCAGCGACGCGCCACCTCCGAAATCCTTGGGAAGACGCTTGAGAAGAGGAGGAAGCGAAGAGTCGTCGTCTTCATCATCTTCCTCTCCTCCACCGTCACTGTCGCCCTTGTAGACCATTGTAGCGTATAAATCCACATTTTCGTCCTCCTCGGGTTTGGCCTTGCGTTTGTCCCGATCCCTCCCTTGATCGGAATCGGAGTCGGAGTGGACTATGAAAGTGCCGTATAGCTCGGGTTTGACGGGATCCGCTTTCCGGCTCCGGCGAGATCTCGGCGAGTTATGATCCATCTATGGCTCTACCGATGTCGCCGGAGAGTGCAAAGAGTGCGCCTCGCCTCGTAATGAAATTAATTGGGAACAAAAATTAAAAAAAAAAAACGCAATTTATAAAAACAAAAATTCCAAGCTGGGAATATTAAGCACTTCTATTTACTTCAGCTGCCTATCTGTACTATTTTTTGTAAAATGATTTTGATCGAACAGAGGTTTCTCCTTTGCTCTCCTTTTCTCTAAACTAAAAGTATTGCATATTTAATTTATACATGATTTATTCATACCATAAAACATATAAATTAATTTGAGTCAATTAACTCAATATACATAGAAATTTATCTAATTAGGAATACAGAGAAAAAATTTTGAAATTTGCAAATACAGAAATCACTATAGCAGAAAGGGTGGTGAAATGATCAAACGGTCAAAAATCAATCCCAATTTTGTTTCACACGGGTCTATATCAACGTTCTCCACTCTCTTTCTCTCTCTATCTCTCTTTCTCACTCTCTCTCTTCCTCTCTCTTTTTTTAGTGTTCTTCGCTAAAAGACATCTTCAATTCTACTGATACAACCAATGATCTGATCAAAATCTTGCGCTTAAATACTGTATTAGTCAAGTAATTTCATATTTTACTTCATGTTCTCCAATCGACGGTTTAACATTTGGAGATCTACAAAAAAAACATCTCGAGATGATGAATCTAGTGTGCAAAGATATGGAAAGCAAAAGACAACACAAAGGTCCATGATTGCGAAGGTAAACTACAGTCTTTGTCTGTATATAGTACGCATATAATTTTCAATGTTATCGGCTAACAATACAAATGTATGTCTAATACTATAATTCGCAACAATATGCATATAATAAGGATATAAACCATAATATGTCTAATTCTGCATTATTAGTCTTGTTATCAATGTTATCGGCTAATGTATGTCTAATACTGGGACTCGAGCATATAAGGAGGTTGTTAACCAGCAAATAAGTTTATTATCTTTCAACGCCTCTCGACAAATATATGCTATCTGATACTCTTCCAATGCCTCCTCAGTAACATTCATCAAATCAGCAACGCTTCCACCTCCACAATACTCCATCACTATCTGCCAGAAAACAGAAATTAGTAACTAGAGTGACTGTATTCACATAAGGAATACATCAACTATGACATATAAAAGAAAAACAAAGTGATTCCAAACAGTAAGAGCTGCAGTATCAAAAAGATAACCAAGATATGGCCCAGATGCTCACCCAAAGATAATCTTCTCCTTGGTAACTCCCAAGGTAGCGGACAACATTTGGATGATTACACTGCTGCAGCATCTCAATTTCACCACGGATCTCTTCGTAGCCCTCCTCCTGTTAAAATAAGACGCTGAATCGCATTGAGTGCTCTAGCAACTGTGGCATTAAAGCATAGGTTGAGGAAAAGCATATTGATACCCCTTCGGTAAGTGATATGACTTTAACAGCAACAATCTCCGATGTTTTCAAATCTCTCGCCTTGTATACAGATCCATATGATCCTTTCCCTGACATGGTTAACATAATTAAGCTGAGAAAATTGGATGATCGATACGAATGGCTGAGATCATGATCATCATCATAGCATAATTAAGTTATTAAATCTATAAGTGACATAAATTAAGCTATTACCAAGTTCATTGAGGAATTCGTATTTGGTGGTTGGATCTTCTCTAGTAATGCTCTCGGGAAGGGACGTGGTGGACATCTTACTGTTCTGCTGCTGCATTTTCCGATTATCCGACGACGGAGAGGAAGGGCCAGATTTACGGCTCTTACCACCAAAACTTGATTTCTGCATACTCGCCACCGCCCTTCCCATGGTTGACAAATCCATCTCCTTCTCTTTCTCGTTCTCTTTTCCCTTTTTAGACGAAGATTTCACAACGAAGGTACCGTACTCTCCCTCGTCATCATCTTCCTCGTCGGAAGATTCTTCATCCGCTGCTCTCCTCCTAGGAGGACTGGCTGCCATCCGCGGCTTGGACGAGTACGGAATGTTCCGATCCTTCTTCACAATCATCGTGCCGAAATCTCCGCCGTCGCCGTCACCGTCGTCCTCGTCGTAGTCCAGCGACGCGCCACCTCCGAAATCCTTGGGAAGACGCTTGAGAAGAGGAGGAAGCGAAGAGTCGTCGTCTTCATCATCTTCCTCTCCTCCACCGTCACTGTCGCCCTTGTAGACCATTGTAGCGTATAAATCCACATTTTCGTCCTCCTCGGGTTTGGCCTTGCGTTTGTCCCGATCCCTCCCTTGATCGGAATCGGAGTCGGAGTGGACTATGAAAGTGCCGTATAGCTCGGGTTTGACGGGATCCGCTTTCCGGCTCCGGCGAGATCTCGGCGAGTTATGATCCATCTATGGCTCTACCGATGTCGCCGGAGAGTGCAAAGAGTGCGCCTCGCCTCGTAATGAAATTAATTGGGAACAAAAATTAAAAAAAAAAAAACGCAATTTATAAAAACAAAAATTCCAAGCTGGGAATATTAAGCACTTCTATTTACTTCAGCTGCCTATCTGTACTATTTTTTGTAAAATGATTTTGATCGAACAGAGGTTTCTCCTTTGCTCTCCTTTTCTCTAAACTAAAAGTATTGCATATTTAATTTATACATGATTTATTCATACCATAAAACATATAAATTAATTTGAGTCAATTAACTCAATATACATAGAAATTTATCTAATTAGGAATACAGAGAAAAAATTTTGAAATTTGCAAATACAGAAATCACTATAGCAGAAAGGGTGGTGAAATGATCAAACGGTCAAAAATCAATCCCAATTTTGTTTCACACGGGTCTATATCAACGTTCTCCACTCTCTTTCTCTCTCTATCTCTCTTTCTCACTCTCTCTCTTCCTCTCTCTTTTTTTAGTGTTCTTCGCTAAAAGACATCTTCAATTCTACTGATACAACCAATGATCTGATCAAAATCTTGCGCTTAAATACTGTATTAGTCAAGTAATTTCATATTTTACTTCATGTTCTCCAATCGACGGTTTAACATTTGAGATCTACAAAAAAAACATCTCGAGATGATGAATCTAGTGTGCAAAGATATGGAAAGCAAAAGACAACACAAAGGTCCATGATTGCGAAGGTAAACTACAGTCTTTGTCTGTATATAGTACGCATATAATTTTCAATGTTATCGGCTAACATACAAATGTATGTCTAATACTATAATTCGCAACATATGCATATAATAAGGATATAAACCATAATATGTCTAATTCTGCATTATTAGTCTTGTTATCAATGTTATCGGCTAATGTATGTCTAATACTGGGACTCGAGCATATAAGGAGGTTGTTACCAGCAAATAAGTTTATTATCTTCCAATGTTTGTATGTATTGATCTTATTTTCAATATTATTAGTTAATATCATAAATGAATGCTAACATTAGGATTGGAGCATATAATGAAATTTTTAACCAGCTAATAAAGTTTATTATCTTCCCATGTTACTGGTTAATGTATGTATAATATTATAATTGACATCTAAATAAGATGTTAACCGGCTAATAAATTTAGTATCCGGTGATTTTCAGTTTGACTCTAAAAAACGAGAACAAGAAGGCGATAGGAGTTCTCGGAGTGTTGGAGCCACTGCTTCACCTGATCCAAGTCGGGCTGACCTGACTCGGCATGACTCAACTCTTGCTCTGTATCATCTCTCTCTTGTGCAGAGCAATCGAGGGAAGATCGTTAAACCCGGAACTGTTCAGATGTTTTAGAACATGACAAAATTAAGTCAGACGATGGGTTGAGTTCTGCTGATTTTTTGTAACATGGCTTCATATCACGGGATTAATAGTCGCAGGTGAAAAAAGAGAGAAGATTAATGGTCGCTGGTGGAGAAGAAGAAGGAAAGAGAGAGCCACATAGAGAAAGAGAATAAAAAAAAAAGAGAGAGAGAAAGAGAAAGAAAATGGTGTTTTCGGATTAATGAAATGTGTACAGTACCCTAAACAGTGAATCGTCATATCGCCAATTAATAAAATTTTCTTGTATATAGAGTGCAATTACTCAATTAATTTAATACATAATTATTTACATTGTGATCAATTTCATCAAAACCATAATCACAATTGGCTTATCTTTTTATACTTACTGACATATATAACATGTGAACGATTAGATATTTGTAAAATACAACTTTAAAAAGAAAATTAATATAGAATCAGACCAAAACAATGTTATTTGGTTAGAAAATTGTGTTTGAAGAACATCCAGTGGAAGACTGAAGCTTTCATACAGAATATATCTATTGCTAGTCTATTTGAGTTGTTTGACAAATGTGAGTCATCACAATAATAGTAATTTAACAAATTGACATTTACCATCTTTTCCATTTTGCACATATCTATCTTTCTATAACTTTGTTTTGGTTAATTTCTGGTTTTGGTTGTCTTAGACTGCAGAGATGGCATCCCATAAATGAAGAATAAAGCAAGTTAGTGTAATTAATCATACTTTCCCCCTTTTTCTCTCCCTTCTCTCTCCTCTCCTTCTTCAAGCTTTCGCCGTTGCTGGTTCTTCCTGGCCAACGTCCGGTGGCTCTTTAGCCCCGGCGTTGTGCCCTTTGTTTCCGTTTTGCTTCTTAGTCTTCTTTAGGACCGATCTATTGTGGGCTGGTTCCTGTTTTTATCTGGTTTCTGTAGATCTGTCTCTCCTCTTTTGCAGGTTTGGTGCTCCCTTGCTTCAGATCTGTGTGGTGTTTTGGATATAGCTTTTTCCGGTGAAGATTCGGCTTCAACGGGGTTTGTCTGTGGCTTTTTCAAGCCCGTTCTCCCAGGATGGTTCTTTGGTGTTTTATTTGTTGGATCCCCAGATCTACCGCCGTCGTCGCCTTTGCCAACGTCTTCTATCCTTGCGGCGCTCTCTTGGTAACTCTGTACGTCTAGCTGCAGAACAAGGTTAATTCTTGGTTCGTTTCACTTCCTTGGTTCTGATGAAGGAACAGGTTTCACATCCGTATGGTGGTTTATCTGTATCTCGGGTTCTTGTGGCTCTTTCCGCTGAGCAATTTAAAGATTCCCGTCAGATCTTCTCCTCGTCAATAGATTGGGTGGCGCGGTTTGTTTCTTCTTACATTTATCTCGCTAGGCTCTTAGTAATCATTTTAGTGTTCTTTTGTAGTTTTCGTTTGGTTGTTCCAGCTTGTAATAGATTAGGTTTTTTGTTGTTTGTTTTGCTTTCTGTTTCCGCTGTTTTTGGCTCCGGATGTTCTTTGGAACATGCCGGCTTTGGTTTCATGTATCCTTGTCGGGCTTTGGTCTCCCGTATCTTTCTCGGGCTTTGGTTTCCCGTATCCTTCTCAGGCTTTGGTTTCCCGTATCCTACTCGGGCTTTGTTTTTCCTTCAGTTTGGATGATGTTGTAACCGGTTTGTATGGTGTCTTTGTTTTAATAAAAATCTACCAGATGAAAAAAAAAAAAAGACTGCAGAGATGGCCAATTTGAAGGCAGTGGGCCACTGGGCATATGCTATCTAAGTGGGTTTGTAGCAGGCATAGTAAAGAAAGATTCTTTTTCGTAGGTGAAGAGATCAAATGAGATACTCCGTCACTACACACAACACATACTGAAGAAAGATGAGAGAGCCGATAAAAATGGACCATGATATGTCTCAAAGATCTGAAACAAAATCACTTTCCGAAAGAAAAAAAAGGTGAAATTTGATTAATGCTTTGGATGATATAATATTAGGGAATCATGAAAACCTGGAAATGTGGTATACCATCACTAATGTTATGTTTGAAATACGGAATACAACATATGTATACGAATATTTAGACATCGTACGCGTAGAGACAGAATTTCCTTTTTTTCTTTGGCCAGGGAACAACAAGAACGACAGAAGGAAGAGTTGGCATTAAAGAGATAGAGAGTCACACATCTGGCCTCATTTGCTAGTTGCTACCACCACCAAAGAGGTAATCTAGAGACGAGCCACCTCCTGGAGCTGAGTGAACCTTGGTCGAAGGCCGGTCCTACATAACAGAGCAAAAACGTGCTTTAGCAACTATACAATGAGTTTTACAAAATTAGTATATGTTCACGCACAACCTCACAATTTTGTCCTCATAAGAAACGAAAAGACGAAGGAGTTTTTTTCGCTATCCGATTAAAAGCCCGATTTAAAAATAAAAAGAGAGAAGGAGACAGACCGTAAGGAAGTTGCCTGTGTTCTGTCCATCTGCGCGCATGTAGTTGTTTGCAGAGTTGCTATTGAGACCAGCTGGGCCTTGTTTGGTAATGTCAACAGGTTTTGGAGCAGCGGTTTTGGGTTGTGCAGTAGGAGGAGGAGGCTGAGTTTCAGCTGTGGCTTTGTTAACGGTTGGCTTTGGAGCCTCTCCGCTTCCGAAAAGATATCCCAAAGAACTCTGCCCTCCACCTGCACTTACTCCACGACCCATTCTCTCTCTTGCTTCTCTGAAAAGTACTTAGCTTTGGATTCAGAACATATTTTTCTAGTAAATGATATGAAACCACAAAATATTTCCCACAAGATCCAAATCCACTGATAACGTTCACATGTTATCATGAAAACAACATGATTGGTGACAGCTTTGTAATAAAGTTCACATCTACAAGGCAATAAAACCAAAGCAAGCACGAAGAGAAGAAAAACGATCTCCATTTTGCAGCTGTATATGCATTCATCAGCTTTGCTCTTCATGAAAGAGCAATAAAAGAGAAACGAAGGAGGGACTCTGAAACATTTACCTGCGATAACAACAGATCCAAGTGATCCCCTGAGTCGGTAAGGTGATCGGAGAGAAGAAGCGTTGAGGAGTCAGGGAGAGAAAGCAAGATGCCTGTGAATTGTCATAAGAGAAATATATAGGCACTAAGGCACAGCCAAAAAGGCTGAGAGAAAGATCTCTTTTTAAACCAGAACGAATTTAACAGATGTCAAAAAAAAAAAACGAATTTAACAAAAATAACAATTAAAAAAAAGGCGAGAACGGAAAATCTCAAAATAGTAAGGTAACGCTTAGCTGGCACGTCAATTCAACAGGACAATAATCACTGTCTGAACCGGGTCGTTTTGTTCATTAAATATCATTAACTTACCTTTTTCTGTAAGTACCGCGTGTACTCCACTAATTAATTAAGATATCTTTGCATTAATTAACCAAAAGCATACTGTTTGATAAAAAAAAAAAAGTTACAAATAATTCAAAAAGGACCCATTCCCAAATGGCAAATGGGATGTTCGTTCATATTTCTGCGGCAACTCCAATCCGACAATATCTAATTTTAAGTTTACGGGATCCTATGTCCGGTACGGTTTGGTTATATCCGGTTCACATAACCGGTAACAATGTTCATGATGATTTCTTGGAAGGTATTTGAGAAATCTCGACGAGTATTCGGTTCAGGGACTGAGGACGAGAGAAAAAGGGGGCGTGGTCGGAGCCTTTGAGCTGGAATACTTGTTCTGGAGGGTTCGATATGATCATCGCGTCTTGAAGAGAAACCGGTACAGCGTAATCATCTTCCATGGTTTTGATGTAGAACCGTCGGATTGAGCCGTAATTCTTCTCCGACACGTGTAGCTTTTCAACCACCGGCGCGAACGGGATCGGTCTCATGGATACCGACGCCAATGCAACATCCTGTTCAAACAAAATAGGTCGGGTTTAGTCGAACCGAATTGTACCGAAGAGGGTAATATTAGCCTATGTGTGTATGTGTACCTTCGGAGGGCTCTGATTAAAGAAAAAATCCCTAAGCAAAGATCTGTCGAAATCAACGGCTGTTGGTGGGTTCTTTTTGCCGTTGGCGTACAAGAATAGATGGACTTGTTCCATCAGATCATTATTTGACTCAGGCTGAAAATTAAACACAATTGATTAAAATGGTTGTAATTAGGAGAAAAAAGAGAGAGTATATTTAGCAATTATGCCAAAACACCACTGTTCAAATAAACCTCCAGCATATAGTTATTTAGCAAATTCACCCTAAAAAAAAAGATTAAAAATTGGAGTTTTGATAGTTATGAGACCAAAAATATAAAATAAAAACCTGTTGATTGAAGAGATCAAGGGTGCTCTGAGCATTAGCCAACATAGCAGCAGAGATGAAAACAGCCTTAGAGATCTTAGAAGGGAACATCTCCATGGCATAAGACATACATGCACCTCCAAAATCATGTCCCACCAATATCACCTGCACCAATCAATTAAAAATCTTGGTTACTAAATTAACAATTTATATTAATTAGGTAAACAGTATAACATGAATATGATGATATTGAAGTGAGCTAAGACCTTCTCGGTGGGTTTAAGGGTATCGAAGAAGTGGAGGAGCGGTTTGACATACTGAGCGAGGCTGGTGATGTTGTTGGTGTCGAAGGAACTAACACCAGAACCGGTCAAGTCAACCGCGTCGACCTGGAAGCCATGTTTCTCTAAGAGCGTTATGGTTTTGTACCAACACCATGCCCCAAACCCTCCTCCATGAACCAGCACGAACCGTTTGGTCTCTGCTCCTTCCACCTTCAGCTCCTGTTTCCATCCATTTTTTCATATAACATGGCCAGTACTTAATTAGTGTCATATAATAGCTCTCAATATATGCGTTTACCAATCAAAAAAATCAGCAAACTTCGAGAATAAACAAAAGTACGAACATAAAATAATGAGATCTAACAAATTTGTAAATCTATAGTTGCCGTCTACAACTTTCACACGTACTAGCTAGATCAACAACTTAATGTTTTATGACTAAAATATCGATCTCTATTTTTATGAATTTTTAAAATAAACTATACTATCTAACGGAAAAACCCAAATATATTGATGTAAACTTTCTGTGTATAACAGATAAACAGGTGATAGCTTTGATTTAAGAGGTGACGATCGCAACAACAAAGCTAACAAAAATGTCATTTTTACTTTTTTTTTTCTTTTGTAACACCAGACATTTTTACATTTTCTATAATCAATCTATACGAGCTGACCGATTCGATGAATATAGGGCGTATTTTGATCGATTTAATAGTTTCTAGTTAGATAATTAATTAAACGAATAACATATGGGGAAGAAAGCAGGTAAATGGGCTTGCCTTGTCTAGAAGCTGATTGGGTTTGAGAACAGGATCCGTGCTTGATCTCTGCCTATTGCTGGAGCTTCTCACGAATCCACAAGTAGACTTCTTAGGAGTCAGGACGCCTGAAACGGAACCTGTGACGGCGGCGACTGCGGAGGGAGGTGGCTGAGAGGATGGATAGACGACGGAGGTGGAACGTCGGAAAGGAGGAGCAGAGTTGCTGTTGCGAGGCGTCTGGCTAAAGAGGATATTAGTAGCGGCTAAGGTTTGTTCTTGGATAAGAGAGTCTTTCTCGTGATCATGATGATGCTCTTGGTGGTGTCTCTCTCTGATCTTCTTCTTCGTCTTGACCCCTCCTTTCTTAGACGTCGACGATGTAGACGTTGAGGATCCGGAGCAGGAGAGAGACGGTAGTAAAGTCCGGCGCCGGAAAGATGGTATCAGCGATAGCCTCCGCACGTGTTTCTCAGAGTTACTACTCTCTCCTCCTCCGTTGACGACGGAGGGTTTCTTCTGGTTCTGTTCTTGCTCTTGCGAGATGCATCTCAAAGAGTTTCCCATCTTTTTGGTTTGTGTTCGAGGGAGGAGAATGTGTATACACGTTTGTACGTGTTTATGTATATATATTGGAGCATGTTCGTGCTTCCCTGTGTATTGTTTTGATTTTTGATGGGTGGACCGTGGAAATGTTTAGTTGAGACCTTCACGTTGTGAAGATGTACTTTAAGTAAGTGTCGCCTCTTTGATTAAATCTGCTCGATCGTGATAGTTTTTGACACTTATTATGTTTTCTTGAGTCTCACGAAAACACACACCGGAGAAAGTTGGTCTAGGATTTAAATATTTTATTAGTTGGGGAGAGGAGAACGAGGGAGGAACATGGGAGCGCACTTTCTTTGAGCATTTCTCTGCTCCTTTGACTTTCCAGTGCAGGCCAATTTTACAAGGACACAACAATAAAAACAGATTCCTCGTATCTTTTTAAGTTTTTGATGCACTTTGCTGGTTAATTAGCGTCATCTCGTTGAAGAGAATTAATACATCCTGGTTTCAGTATTTTGGAAATATTGCAAAAGTACTTCGTTAAGTGTTTTTTGTTTATTAAGAGCTAGCTATTAAAACATTCATTATCCTTTCCTAAGTTGTTAGAAATCATTACTAAACTCAAAGTTTGTAGTTTAGCTAGTTAAGTGTTTAGAAATCATTACTATGTATTCGGTCAGTACTTTCCCTTGCTTTGGACCACCCTAAGATTTGTCTCATGGTCATTTAATAAAAGAGAATATCAAGCTGTAATTTCTTGTGAATTTTTTTACCAACCAAATATCTCGTGTTTTACTCGTTTCAGAATGTTTGTTTTTTCATCGACGACTGCTAACCTAAACCGATAGTTCACCTTTGAATTACAGGTTAAAAAAATTCACCACTAATCAAATATATAACGGCTAAAAATCATAAACTTCAAATTCTCTTATATTTTAATCGTATTCTCTTTTATTCCTATGTCCTAGATCCTAGTCAAGTTGTTTCAACAACCAATCTAAAAGGGAGCGCATAGTTAAGATGGGAACCATTGGTTTAACACTGTGTCGTTGATGGCCAACGGTCAACTGATCAGTAGTAGAAGGAATTGAAGAAGAGAGAGACTTGACCGGAGGCGAAGAGTTGGAGAGCAGATTCAGGGTTTCGTAGTCTAGCCGCCGAAGAGAAACCAGTTGAAGCAATGCTGCAGTTCCGGACAGCTCTTCTTCTTCTTCTTCTTATTGCATTCGTGGGAAACGCTGAGAAAAGAACGCCAAGGATTCTCAAGCACCACGGGGCAGTTGCGACCGACGATGAGCGGTGTTCTGAGATAGGAATGCTTGTTCTTCGTGAAGGAGGAAACGCAGTTGATGCGTCAGTGGCTGCTGCTCTCTGTCTGGGAGTTGTGAGCCCAGCTTCCAGCGGCATAGGAGGGGGAGCCTTTATGGTTGTAAAGATGGCTGGTGGAAAGGAAGTCGTGTATGATTCCAGAGAAACAGCTCCTCTACTTGCAACTGAGGTAAGCTGAATAGATCTGTTTCCTTTTCGGTAATGTCAAAAGTTTGAACTCGATCTTCAATCATCTTTTTAAGATAATTACCTCTTTGATATGCGTTTTGAACACAAAGTTGAAATTAATTAGCTTTTCTCAACGTTTTAAGTAGCTGTTTTGAATGTGGTTTTGGAGCTAAGTCTTCTTTCTTTCAAAATAAACCTCTTTGAACGATATCTTTTGCTTAAATAGCGTTTTAGATAGGTCTTAAACTGTCTCTTGATGTAGAGAGTGTGTGCAGCTAATATGGCGTCAAGAAACATTTGTTTCCTCTTATTATATATGGCTTTTTGAAAATTTTCTTGAGCTGAGATTATGTTTTATATGAGTTGACGTCCTTTTGTTGGCTTTCTATATGTAGAATATGTATGGTGGTAATCCTGATCTAAAGAAAGAAGGAGTCTTATCAGTAGGTGTTCCCGGGGAAGTAGCTGGTTTATACAGGGCTTGGAAAGAGCACGGAAAGCTACCTTGGAAGCAATTAGTGTATCCTGCAGAGAAACTCGCAGCTCAAGGTTTCAAGATTTCAAAATATCTCCATATGCAGATGAACGCCACTAGGAGTGGTATTTTAGCAGACGAGGGTCTCTCCAAGCTTCTCGTTTCCAATGGAGAGCTCAAAAAGCCAGGGACCATCTGCCTTAACCCGAAATTGGCATTGACGCTGAGGCTAATCGCAGAGTATGGTCCAAAGGCTTTTTACAACGGCAGTGTCGGGGTTAATCTTGTGAAAGATATCCTTAATTCTGGAGGGATAGTAACTATGAAAGATCTGCAGAGTTATCAAGTCAAGGTTAAGAGGCCGTTATCAGCAGACGTTCTTGGATACAGACTGCTTGGCATGCCTCCTCCATCATCCGGTGGTCCTGCAATGATGCTTGTAAGCTTGTTTTCTTTCTCAAGACAAGACATCATAGTTTACTAAAGGTTTTTACCAAGTTTCTTGTGTTGCAGGTCTTGAACATGCTTTCCCAATATGGGATTCCTTCAGGTGTTTTGGGATCTCTCGGGGTTCATCGACTAGTGGAGGCTCTGAAACACGCCTTTGCGGTCAGAATGAACCTTGGGGATCCAGATTTCTTAGACGTTACCAAGGTTGTGTCAGATATGCTGTCCCCAGAGTTTGCACAAGGTCTGAAGAAAAAGATCAACGACGATAGAACCTTTGATCCAAAGTATTACGGCGGCAGGTAATTAAGTTATCCCTGATCCCGCAGATTTCTTCTTCAGTTGTTGATTTTAGTAAATCTTTCTTTTATTCAATTCTGTAGGTGGAATCAGATCAAAGATCACGGGACAAGCCATTTATCGATCATAGACCGTGAGAGGAATGGTGTTTCGATGACTAGCACAATCAATGGCTACTTTGGCGCATTGATGCTGTCTCCGAGCACTGGAATTGTCCTCAACAACGAAATGGATGACTTCTCGATCCCGATGAAATCCGACGGTAAGGGAAAGATGCCGCCACCTGCACCGGCTAACTTCATCCGTCCAGGGAAAC